>VDFB02070340.1:0-41482 GCA_007258455.2 Sequoia sempervirens
TGTATTGAAAATCAAATTATAATTAAAATCAGTCAATTCAAATTTCATGGGGAACTCATAAAACAATTAAGCATCTTTGCGTTTAACCTCTAATGTGCTATTAAGTTTTTTTATTTTTCTCATATATTATTTGATTGATTGAAATGGTGATAGCATAAATTTCACGGGGAACTCATAAAACAACTAAGCATCTTTGCGTTTAACCTCTAATGTGCTATAAGTCTTTCCTCTTGTTTTATTTTGCTCATATAGTATTTGATTGATTGAAACAGTGATAGCATATGTGTTACTGTTGTTTTGAATAAGTTGATGAAAATAGGCATCTCGAGAAAAGATAACTCTCGACGTATTTTATATATATTAATATTTAATATATGTATGCTAGTTTTAATATATCTATTTAAGACTGGAATCCTTTTTATAGTTTAAATTAAATAAGATAAAATAACTAAATTATATACTAATTTTAAATTTTATATTTAAAAAGTTTATTTTTATTTATTTTTATCACTAAATTAGAAGTTAGTTTAATTCTAATTACCTACTTTAGTCTAATAAAATTTCATGAGTATATATTTTAATTATTTTATCATATTTAATTTAAACTATAAAACCCAACTTTTAATTAATTTTCATTATAAAATTGAAGATGTAATAAGAAAAATAATTTTAATTAACTTTATTAATTTTCTAAAAATTTATAAATTACAATTTGATTTAAACTAATAGATTCATCATTATAGTAGGACAAAATCTACATACTGGAAAATGTAAAACCTTGTTGTTCCCTGAATTTCTTTTTTCTCCATCTTTCTTGCAATTCCTCTAGTCTCTTCTGTTCATTTTACCTTGTTTGATACTCAATTTATATTATTTTAATGTTTTCTTTGAATTATTTTATAATAAATTAATTGCTTTAAAACTTGCTTTAATTAAGATAAAACACTTTTTTAGATAATTAGAAAAAATATTATTTACGTACAAAATCTATTAGTTTTGCTCCATCTTTTACGTACAAAATCTATTAGTTTTGTATGTAAAATATTCGTTGATGTGGATCAAAGAGTTTATTGTAAAAAAAGAAATTCAGGCAACAAGGTAAAATGAATAGAAGAAACGAGAGACTAGAGGAATTGCAAGAAAGATGGAGCAACAACAAGGTTTTACATTTTCCGGTATGTAGATTTTGTCCTACTATAATGATGAATCTATTAGTTTAAATCAAATTGTAATTTAATTTTTTAAAACACTTTTTTAGATAATTAGAAAAAATATTAATAAAAATTATTTCATTCATTTTCTATCAATACTCAATATCTAAAATATGTTAAGATAATGATTAAAAAATATTCTATAGGATAAATATAAACTTTAATGCATAAATGATAAATTATAAATTTAATTTAAGATAATTCAAAAATATTATTTTTAAAACAACTTGATAATTACTAAAAAATAATAATGGAGATAATTTTTAAAATAATTTCAATCCAAATCAAGATAATTATCTTATTTTATTTTTCTCAATATTTTATTCTGAGGATAATTCAAAGAAAATAATTTATTAAGGTAAATTATGAAGATTATTTAAATTTCAAAAACGAATATTTAACATTTTTCATGTATTTATTTAATTTTGAATTATAACATTTTAATGTTTTCCTTTTTGAATTCAAAATCAATTATTATCTTTATTTAATAATTACATAATTATCTATTATAAAGTTTTTAAAGTAATAGCATGAAGGGGTCATAACATAATAAGCTATAAACGTGTAAAATACCATAGGAAAAAAGTAAATTCGTGAAAATAAGATAATTGAGTGTTATTATGAAAAGATATAATGGAAAGACATTACGAAAAATCATTAAAATACTATATAAAAATGGGGAAAATGGGAGATAAAAGTGAGGAATCATATGAATTAAATATATGTGAGAATGAATAAAGAAGATGATAAGTGAGTAAAACATGAGAAATAGATTATAAGACATGTATAAGCTATCAAATTATATTAATAGATGATTTTATGAGTGTATATAATTTATTTAGCTGATAGGCTTCTTATTGTGGACTTGCCAGTCCACAAGCCATTGGCATACTTGTCTTACACACCCCGCAAACCATTTGACAGTCTAGATTTTAGCCAGAAACAACTTGCAAATTCTTCAAACCATTTGACAGCTTGGATTTTAGGCGGAAACAACTTGCATTCGTGTTGTTCACGTTTCATTCTTCTGGCATAGAATACTTAAATCAAATTATTATTGAAGTGCATAAATGCAGATCAAATCCATCTTGTCCATATGCAGTAATTGAGTAAATGCAGATCATTCTTGCAGTAAATAAGTGATTTGGTTTGAGATTTTGCATTAATGCTGTCCAGAGTTTTTGCCTTGCTGTCCTCTACCACCACCCTTAATCACCACCCAAAGTGTAGATAAATACACTAGGCTACATAGCAAGCTTCATGGAAGAATACGACATTCGCATCAGTTGACAACTTGTCTGGAATGAGAAACCATTGTTACCTTCTCCTAATAGGTAACAAAAAAAACTTTGATGCTTATATCTTCTCTATTTTTATCTAAATGAAACAACTTCTGTAATTTTGATCCTATCAAGAATAGACGGATGAGGACTTTCATGTTTGCTTCTCTTCATTGTGGTTTGCATAGGTATCTTTTTAAGTTTGACTATGAAAAGGTTTTGTAATATTTTTGCTGTAAATTCTACATGACACAGGTTTTTGCAATTTTTGTCTCCCACTAGGCAAAGTCAATAACAGTGCTTAACAGTGCACTTATCTTTCTGTGTTTCAAGAACCATTCATTATAGAATCTCTTCAGCACTTTATTCTTCTGCATTCCTTACTTGCACTTTTCCCACACAAATATTATGCACTCATTCTTTGCTACGCAGTTTGCTCGCTATTTCCTTCTTTATTAATATGTAATTCAACTCTGTCTTCTCTACACTTTGTTTTTGTCCACCTTTATTTCCAGAAGAGCAGCAGCCTTAGCCTGTGAAACATTTCAAGCATCAAGTTGCTTTCATATGCTAATTGCTAGAACTAGAGTATAAGTAAGGGGGCATTAGTCAAAGATTTTAATCCAAATTTCAATATCAAAAAATATATAAACGAGATCACACATTTTATGCTTTGAGATTGAACAGGTGATAAAAAAACTCCTGAAAATATGGTAAGTGACTTACCTCAAGATTATGCACAAACTGTGTCCTGCTGTCAACCATGCTGACCAGAAAAAAGTGTAGAGTTTTAGAGTTGAACCACAACAAAATCTGCCTACAGCTGCTGCTTCAATCTATTCACAGAAGAAGATCTAAAATAAATACTGGGGTTTTAGAGCTACTATATTCTTTAGCTACAGAGAAGATTTTTGCACCTTTTAAACGAAAATATTGGCTACGAGTTAAAATTTGTTTTTAAGTGTGAGGTGAGAAATATTTCAACTGCCTAATTTCGTTTACTGAGTTAACTTTCCCCTACAGCTGCTACTTCAATCTATTCGCACTGAAGGAAACGTGGGAGATATGCAACTCCAAACGTGGAAGATATGCAGTGCATTTCAATATTATAAACTGTTTTTATTATTAAGGATTTGGCTTTCTCCGACAGGTGTGCTCTGCCATCTTCATTTTAAACAAATTAGAAAAAAATATCAATTAGATGTAGTAGGTGGCCCTAAATATAACTTAAGACATAATGAATATAGAACTTGGTGATATTAATTAAACTAATTAAGGTCATAGCAGCTGCGCTCAAGAGAATTAATATATTATAAGCTTAAATTCAGATTATAATAACTGTGGTTAATGTTATTAAACATCAACCATTAAAACTTACATCAGTCAATGTCGTGGCACGCATTATGGGTGGCTTTAGAATCGAGTTTTAAGGCGAAAAGATGGTATGCACCATTCATTTAGGGCCCACAACTTAGATAGCTGTGTTGATTATGACCTGCTAAGAGGCAATCTATAACTTGCTCTAAAAGGAAAACGCTAAGACTTAGTTTCTCCAAACCCTATAAAATGTCTTCATTCAATTCATTTTAGAGGAGTTGTTGATTGCAAAACCTTGTAGGATCCCCCTTTAGTGGCCCATTTACATCCCTATAAATTTGGGAAGTACATTCCTATAAAATTGGGAACTTCACCATCACAAACTCATGTTTTCACCACATAACATGCGATAAATGTTGTCTATGCTAAGTTATTTTTAGATTTTTTGAGGAGTAATTGTTCTCAAAGTATATTTCTAATTAATCATGTTATGTATTTTTTTAATCTTTTAGAAAGATCATTTTTCAAAATTTAATGGGTCATTTTTGGTTTGGATGTTACGATTAAGGGGTGTTTTTTCAAATGTATTTAAGATTTATACTTGTTTAAATTTGATGTTGTAGTTTATCTTATTTAATATTTAATATTTTTTTTTTCTCAAATTCATTTAAGATGTATATTTATCCTCATTCAAGATGTTTATTAATCTTCATTCATTGAAGCATGTTGCATCCAAAATTGAATGTAATATTTTATTCTATTCAATATTTGTATAATTATTTACTCAAATTTATCAAGCCCTTGTACTTTGTCTTATACCAAAAAAATAGAATACACTAAATTGAAGATTAGATGTGGTAGTTTACCTAATTCAACATTCAACAAATATTTATCTCTTCCCTCAAATTCACTTAATACTTGGCTTCATCCATTAAGATGCATTACACTCAAAATATAATAATTTACCTTATTTAGCATTTACTATTTGTATATTTAGACCTATGTAGGGTATGTTACATCCAAAATTAAATGTGTTTGCTTGAATCAACATCAATATTTACTTAACTCTTGTCTCAAATTTGGCTCAAATTCACCTAAAATTTAATGGTCAATATTTGTATATCTTTTGTCTCAATTTCACCTAAAATTTAGCATTCAATAGTTGCATATCTCTTGTCCAAAATTCACCTAAAATTTATACCTAACTTCATCTATTGACATATGTTATATAGAAACTTGAATGTTAAATTTATTTTGATTGAAGATTCAACATATGTATTTTTCTCTATCAAATCACTCATTCTTGATTACCGTTTCTTCTAATAATTTTAACCTCATAAATATTTTTTAAAGAATGATAAGTATTCAATTATGATATTTCCCATTTTTATAATTTTAAACATATAATATATTTCCTTACAATTTTAACAAATTTTCATTCAAATTCATACAATGTATTTTCTAAGAATTTTAACACAATTTTTTTATAGACAATTCAAGCTCATCCCATTTTAAAAATATCATACATTATAATTAATAATTATTTTTTGATGTATTTAAATAATTAATGTGAAAAATTGAATATTAATATTATGATGTAAATTTTAATTATATATAATTGTAATGGTGAAAATTTGCATATTTTATTTATTTTAATTTATTTTATGTCTATTTTAATTAGGGTGTTTTATGTAATGACTAGTGTATAAGTGTCATGTTTGTTATGTAAATTTATTTTCATTGTTATATATTTGCATTATCAATTAAACATATTATTTGATCATTTTTAATATAAATTTGAATGTTTTCATTGTTTTATTATATTTATTTAATGTTTTTTAATGTATAAAATTAAATTTATTTATTTTATACTACTTTAAGTAAATTCATGTAAATGTATCATACCAATCTATATTACTCCATTGCATGATTAGAAATAAAATTCATACACCATTATTCATTTTTAATATAAATTTGAATGCTTTATTATTTTATTACATTTATTTAATGTTTTTTTAAACATAACATTAAATTTAATTTTTTATATTATTTTAAGTAAATTCTTGTAAATGTATCATAACAATCTATATCTTACTACATTGCATAAGTAGAAATAAAATCCATACAATATTATTAGAAAAAAAAAGTTTGTCTACAATTGCTCTCATAGGTATGCACAATTAATTATAAACTCTCTCAAAATTACAAACTTGTAATTATTCAATAGAGTAAAAATAATAAAACCAATCAATTACAAAATTTATCTTCTATAGGTGAACAATCAATGATTAAAAAAAAAAAAGATTTACCCATCTCCTCAAAAAAAATTAATTTTTTTTAAACTTACATATCTAGTTAAATATTTACAAATTATGGATTTATCATCTAACACCATTGTATTTCACTAAATACACATTCCAAGATTTAAAAAAGAAGTCCTTCATGAAAGACATAGCGAAGCTCTTATGTGACTTTGATGCAAACTAATACTAATTGTTCAAAGGAATCTAATCAACATTGTATTTCATTGCATACGCATTCCAAGACCTTAAAAGAGGAGCTTCAAAAAGACAAAGAGATGCTCTTATTTAACTAAATTATTTAGGCAAAGTGGATACAAATTGTTCAAAGGGATCCTATTGTTTAAAATTAAAAAATAAAAAGACATTCAACAAAATTACGTACCTACTTATATTATATAATGTATGTGTATACAACTATATTTTTATATAACTAATTTGTTTTGTTCCAATTCATTTATGTTTTTACCTTTAATTTCCTATCGGCGACCCCCTTGAACCTCCTACAGGTGCAAGTGCTAGTTATAATATTGTTCATTTATTGCATATCTAAGTTCTTTTTTATTGCATCACACTAGGTTTACTACATATAACAGACTATTAAATCTTGGACTTTGGTCAAGGTTTTTTTAATATTTGGTTCCATTGTGGAACCTTGATTGTTGTTGCATAAGGAGAGAGATCATACAAAAAAAATATATTAAAAAGTTGAGAAAATTATGGATTTTAAAAAAATAAAAAATAAAATAATACAAGTGAAAATATTTATTATGAAGAGGTATGGTAATACACAATAAGCACTAGCCTTTAGGTAACAAGACACTAAAGTGATGGAATAGAAGGGAGGAGATCCAAAAAAGATATGATTGTTGAGATAAATTAGGGACAATTCTTGAGGATGTAGGATGAATAAAGTAGTAGAAATAATGAGATATAGAAAATAAATTCAAGGAAGAAAAAAAAGAAAGAATGAGGTAGTTAGAAAATGTTGGGAGATCACAAGTTGGTAGAATCATTGAGACCATAGTATAGGGACCCATAGAAGATGAAGTACTTGGGGATTGATTTAGAGAACACCAAGGAGGGTGTTGTTGAGTGCGCTAAGGGGGGTGCTACTGAAAAGGAATTAGAGCATGCTAGAGGGGCTCCGACTAAATAGAGGTAGAGAAAAGGAAATGTCCTTGGAATTGATGGATCAGGAGGAAATTATGGCGAAATCCTAAGAAGAGGCAACACCTTATATATTAAAGATATGAGTTTGTGATATGAAAGTGGAAATCAAAATAAAAGTGAGAGAGAAAAAGTTTAAATAAAGGGAAAAGTAGTAAAAATTAGAAGAAAAAAAAAATCCCAAAGGATATGATTCCCCATATCAAGAAACCCTATAAGAAAATGACCCTCCCTAATCACATGCCATCGCTCATGCCATATGAAACACTACAAAGAGAAGAAAATAAAGGACTTGAGAAGATAATTTGTAAGGTGAAAGTGAGAGAAAAATAAGAAAGAGGAGAATCTACTATCGCCTAGACAGGTTCTACCTGAACAAGGATCATTTTGTGACTAGCCCCCTCAAAGATGGATGCAGTGTTGAAGTCCACCCATCCACCCTTTCTGATCACCACCCCATCAAGGTAAATATACAAATTAAGAAGGCCTTGGGGGAGAAAGGTTGAAGGGGTGTGGTTTCCTCTTGAATACAAGGCTACTCAAGGATGATGACTGCCTAGATGTAATCAGTACCCTCAGAAACATCAATGGTTGGATGCTCAAGGGAGTAAGTGCAATAGATAGGTGGAATTTAAACACTAAGGGTTGGAAGACTCTTTTTCAGACCATAGGCAAGAAGAAGGCCTTGGACAGGAGGAAGGAGGAGGGGTTACTGTAGGAGGAACTTTTTCAAGCTGAATCTGCTTTGCAGACATACCCTAGTAATGAGGAGCTAGGCAATAAGCTCATTGTTGCAAAGAACTCTCTGAGGAGGTACCAGAACATTAAGGTGCAAGGGTTAAAGGTTAGATCCAAGCTCAACTGGCTAGAAAATGGAGATAAAGGTACAATTTTTTTCTTCAAGTTCTTAATAGAAAAAAAAAATTAAAGAACAAATTCTACAGGTCTAGGTGGATGGGGAGTCATTCACTAGCTTAGAAGACATCAAGAGGCAATTTTTCAACTTTTACAAGCTTTATTTGCTTCTGAATATAATATGGTTGCCTGCTCTGAGGCTAGGGAGATAATCAAAGGCATCATACCAAAGAAGATTGGGGGTATGGAAGTTGGGGAGCTTTGTAAAGAAGTGTCCAAGAGATTAAGAAAGCAATTCTTTCACTGCAGAATGGAAAATCACCTGGGGCTGATGGCCTACCTGCAGAATTCTACAAGGCCTTCTTAAGATGGGTGGTGGATGACCTATATCTGGTATACAAGGAAGCCCTTGAGAAGGGATCCTTGGGGAAGGAAATCAACAAAAGAATAATCAAATTACTCCCAAAGGATGGTGACAAAACCTTGATAAAGAATTGGAGACCAATTACTTTACTCAATGTTCTTACAAAATCTTAGCCAAAGTCTTGGCTAGGAGGCTGGAAAACATCCTACTAAAATTCATCAATAGCACCCAAACTGGGTTTATCAAAGGCAAATATATCTTAGAAAATTTGATAACTAGTCGGAAGGCAATGGAGTGGGCTAGAGCATCTAAGCAAGACGTGGCTATGCTTCTTCTGGACTTTGAAAAAGCATATGATAGGGTGGAGTGGGGGTACGTTAGGTTATCCCTTGAAGCCTTTGGATTCTTGGAGTCATTTTGCAACATGGTCACCACTCTTTTCAAAGATGCATCTGCCTAGGTTGAGGTCAATGGATCCCTCATAGAGGAGTTTGGGTTGGAAACATCAATCAAACAAGGGTTCCCTTTGGCACTTGCCCTTTTTGTCATTGCTTCAGATGCACTGCACTACCTACTTAGGACATATTTTGGAATCCCAAGAATAAGGGGACTAAGCCTTCCTAACAAGAATGAGCTCTTCAACATTTAGTTTGCAGATGACAATGCTCTTTTCCCAATGCTGGAGGAAACAAACATCTTCAATCTAATGAAGAAACTTGATATGTTTTGTACTACTTCTGGTGCAAAGATTTCCTTGGCAAAGTATGTTATGTTGGGGTGGCATAATATGCCTCCAGAGTGGCTAGCAAAATTTGAGGTACAGTGGGGAGGGCCCCAAAAGCAGATAAGGTACTTAGGGATCCCCTTTGTTGTGGACCCCAATTTAAGAGACATGTGGATGTGGGTCAAGGATAAAATTGAAAAGAAACTCAATAAATGGAACAAACACTTCCTTTCATTGGCTAGTAGGATGTAGGTTTGCCAAAAAATCCTATCATCCTATAGTGTATACTTTGCTTTTGTCTGGCTATTCAACAGTTACCAAGTAGAGACAATTTAGAAAAGAATCAGGGCCTTCTTGTGGTCTGATGGCAAAGGGAAAAGGAAGAAACATGCTGTCAAATGGGGATGGTGTTGCTTAAGTAAAGCCAATGGGGGGCTTGGGCTTAAGGACCTAAAGCTGCAAGGTGTTGCCCTAGCCTCCAAATGGATTTTCAAATCACTTAAAGGAAATGAACACTAGAAAGTCCTAGTAAGGAACAATATAAAAAATGCTCACCCCAAACATGCCAAAACTTGGAAGGAGCTTCCACTTTGTGATCTCCTTAGTAGTGGACACACAATATCCCCTGAAGGCTTAGTGGTCTTTATGAGCATCTAGAAGGCGTGGGAATATTGCAAATCACATATTACAAACTGTCAATTCATAAAGAACAATAAAATTTCTATTCATAGGTCGATATGGTGGAATCTAGAAAGTAATGGTAAGAAGCTTGCACTCCTTCAAGGGTGCTCTGCAAAAGGCTGGGCTAATAAAGGCATAAAAACTTTCAAAGATATTTTGAAAAATGGGCAACTGAAAGAGTTGGAAGAGCTTAGTAGAGAATATAACTTGCCTACTACTAATTTGAGAACCTATACAACTATAAAAGAAGCTTGCAAGGTAATCCAGTTCCTAGTGGACTACAATGATAATTTGGACCAACGCAATGAATTCCCTTGGGAGGAAGGTCCCAGACTTGCTAACTTAAACCCAAAACTAATATACAATGAACTCATTAACCAGTAGGAGCTAAGGGATCACCTTAACAGATTGTGGGGCTCTGATTTGAGCAGCAAGCAATTGTCCCACATATTCAAGAGTAATTGGTTGCCAGTATTAGAACCTAAGAAAGCATGCTTTAGGTGGCTTTTAATCTTTCAGAAACTTCCCATTAAAACGATGCAAGGTGACATTGACATGTGTAATATATGTAGAGTTCCTAAAACACTTTCTCATATTTTCTTTGAATGCTTGAACGCAAAGGAACTTTGGTATTTATTCTGTAATAAGCAAAAAATATGAGATGCTAATGGTAAAATCAGAACTGATAAAATTTCTATGGATTATTTGGAGGGCAAGAAATGATGCAAAATTCAATGGTTCGAGGAGGGCACTCACCGAGTCTGTCAAAAGACTTACTCTTTATAACTTGGCAATGCAGGTCACACTTACTGCCAAAGCTTCCAAGTTCAAGTTCCTGAAAATGCTTGAAGAAGGCACCTTGAGGTTCAACCTGAATGAGGTTAGTTGTGGGCACATCTGGCAGGTGGGGCACCCGAGCGCTGAAATCTTCCTAAAAGCTCTTGAAACTTTTCAGAAAAAGTTTAATGATAAGGTGGAAAAAGAAACAGATGTTCCAAACATGCTTTCCATTGAAGATTACACCAAAGAGGACAGGTGGTGACAGTATGCTAAGAGCTAGGCAGAGAACGAATATGACAACAACACTCACTTTTTTTTCCGCCTTGGACTGACAGTAGTACATAGTTTTTTCTACATGCAGCCTTGCAAAGTGAATGGTTTATCTCAAGACAACCTATATGCTGTGAAAATTTGTAAAAATAGGAGGAGAGAGAGGCTGCAGAGGCTCTGTTAAGCATGAAACATCTTGTGGGCAGTGAAGAACCAACAACCTGAAGTGATGCAGAAGCTAGTTTTTGTGGACCTGAAACTTTTTTCCAGGGCAATTGGATACTCTACAGGCAGGTAGGAATATCAGTGGCTTTTGACAGGTTTTATGGCTCTCCATGTGCGCAGTAAAGGAAGTAAAGCTGCAGCAATGTTTTTGACAGGGATTTTGAATATGGGGCAGGTCCAGATCAGAAGTCAGAAACTCACGTGAAGAAGAAGAAAAGAAGAAGAAGAAGAAGAAGAAGAAGAAGAAGAGGAGGAGGAGGGAGGGAGGAGGAGGAGGAGAAGGAGGAGGAAGAAGAAGAAAGAAGAAGAAGGAGGAGAAGGAGAAGGAGGGAGGAGGAGAGGGAGGAGGAGGAGGAGGAGGAGGAGGAGGAGGAGGAGGAGAAAGAAAGAAGAAGAAGAAGAAGGAGGAGAAGGAGAAGGAGAAGAAGAAGAAGAAGAAGGAGAAGGAGAAGAGAAGGAGAAGGAGAAGGAGAAGGAGGAGAGGAGGGAGGAGGGAGGGAGGAGGAGGAGGAGGAGGAGGAGGAGGAGGAGAAGGAAAATTCCAAAATTTAGTACCATAACCATTAATGAAATACTACATAAAAAACTTAAGGAAAGAGTTAGGGAAACTATTGATAATGAAGATGTTAAAGAAATTATTAAGGCAATCCTTTACCTTGAGAGATGACCTAATTTTGATGGACATAATGATGTTGAAGATAATTTAGAGGAAATGAAGGATTTATTTAGAGATAAAGAGTTTTTGATGGAAGAGTTAAATAATACATTAATATTTGATGTTGTGGTGTGGTGGGATACCCATAAGTCAATAATCCATACACGGAGCAAAGTAAAGATTTTGATAAAATGTAGATATATCAAGGATTACAAACTCTATGGTAGGATACCTACTTACAAATAAACTTCTAATCTATATGCACATATAGTAGTTTGTGAGCATTATTAATATTTAAATAAAGATGAACAAGGAAAGACAAGGGATTGGGAGAAGTTAATAGAATAATTTCTAACAACTTTCAAATTTTTTGAGCCGAACATGAAAATAAATCAAGGGACCTCTCCAATACATACCCAAAGAAGGAAATAAGGAGATTGGGAAGTGCTATGATATTTATTGGAAATATTTGTAAAAATAAAAATAAAATAGAAAACCACTTCAAGGGGGCGACCTCCAATAATCAAATAATAATATATGAATTCAATATTATATGAAATGATGATATGGGAGATAGTTATCTTCCTTATTTATAGGCTAAACTATGTAGGGACATATCCCTTCATTCTAATTAAGAGGTATTAGTGTATTAACCAATATTTATATTAGGGTTAAGCATGCCACAAGTGCTTATCCTTATTACAATTAGAAATATATCATATTAGGATCGTAACATTCACTTCCCCTTAAGAAAAACATTGCCCTCAATGCTTTGCAACCCTAAAATATTTCGTACGAATTGTTCATCATTCCATGTTGCATCTTTAATTGGCAAATTCCTTCACTTGATTAAAAAAATTGAGCTGGCTCTATTTTGCAATTTGATTTTGAAAATTCCATGAAGTTTTTTGTATATTTTATATGAATACCTTTTCCAACATATTAGTAGAAAATAGATGAGAGAGTCCACAAAAATATGCACTCTTAATTAGTCTATCCACATTAAGCCAAATCACATCAATATAATTTGTCTTTGGCAACCCCATAATGAATCCATTACTATTTTTGGCTAGTGTTGTATTAGAATGCCTAATATTTGTAATAGGCCTGAAGTCTTTATTATTTCCCTTTTATTTTGTTGGCATATCAAGCATTCTACCACAAATTTTTGGATATTCACTTTAATACCTTCTCAAAAGAATTTTTTCTTTATAGGATGATAGGTATGATTAAATTTTTTATTATGTCTTGTTAGACCCAAAAATCCTCTCTTCTTAGGGTCCATCTTACCACCTTTTAGCAACAACAAATGTCCCGAGTATTCTACTTCTTTCACTCTAAAGACACATTTGAATATTTTTTATAGATTTTATTATCTTCTAATTCATTAATAATAGGACTATGAAACTTGTCTTTATGAGTGATCCCGTTTAGCTTCTTGTAATGTAAGAACATTCTCCATGGATCATGGATCATCCTTTTTGTTAAGCATAAGAATAAAGGATAAATAAGAACTTTTGTTGGGATGAAAAATGTTTTTTGGTATTAAATCAATGTCATGATTATGGCCTCAAATTAGAGGTACAACCTTTGATTCTTGAAATACTTGGTGGTGTTGAATAATCTCTTGAATTTTTGGTTGATCTTAAGTTATCATATCATGTGCTTCTATAAAATGTAATTGTGCCCCATATTAAAATAAACTTTCTTGAGTAATTTCTCCGTCCTATGGGAGCTAATGATTTCACATGGTGGTGATTTAATTCTCAAAAGTTCATACTTTTTCCTAGGTATCCTAAAAGACATGGATAAGTCTTGAAACTTGAAAGATATTGTTCCTCATTGTTTAAGCCATTGCATGCCCAAAACTAGATCCACTCCCCTAATAGGTATAGCAAACATATCTGAATCTAGTTGATAATTTCTCATTGAGTGTTTTATATGATGAATGGGATTTGCCACCATAAGATAGTTTTTTCCCATCCGCTATCATGACTTGATAATTATACACTAGTTAAACAAAACAATTGATCTCATTAGCTAGTCTTCTATCAATAAAGTTATGTGTACTACCAGTATCTACTAACACTTTCACTTTTTTATTTTTTATATTACCAATTACTTTGAGTGTTTGTGGTTCATTTTTCCATTCAATGCATGTAGGGAGATAACAGTGCTTTCCTTTTCTTTGGATTCCTCATTCTTAAGTTTTATGTTTGATTTTTTTGTAGGTTGATGTAGGAGCATCCTGGGCGAAATGCAATCAATATCAACCAAAAAAAAATCCGGTTTGGTTTTATTGTTTTGCTTTCGTTTTCCTTTTCTTTGTGATCAATTCCATTTGTTTTGGTGGTTGAATTTGAGGAAAAGTTGAATAACGTTTTGATGGACAGCATCATATATCAATTCGCTTTTGAAATTTGGTTCCATTGGATGAACTTACCTGAAAATTGACATTGATATCATCATTTCATTATCCAATTTGTTGAGGAGCCTCGTTGGAAATAATGAATTCGATTTATTAATTAAGAGGAATAAATCGATACATTTTGAAGATTTAAAATATCGGAGAAAACAAAATGACTCCCTGGTGGAAGGTCACAATTTATGACTGGCATGAAAAGCATTCTTCTTTAGGGATAAAAACGGTGACGGGCAAATAAAAGAAGGCAACGCTTCACTTTCCAACGTTGAGCATTATTTAAAAAGAAGGCAAAGAAGGGTGTGAAGGAGGAGGGCTGCGGGGGTAGAAGACCACGCCAGAAGTGCAAACCTCTGCGCAGCCCAAAAAAGAGTAGACTCGACATGTTAAATTCATGGGAGTGAATGAAACTTGCGCCAGAAGTAATTGGACAGCCATGGTCAATGAAATTGCCAGGACAAAGAGAGCAAAGTGTGCGCAGGTGAGAGAAATTGGCAGGCCACGAAAGGAAAAGGTAGTTTGATTGTTTTATTTCTCTTGGATTTAAAGATTACATTGCAGATTTCACGCCTAGAGTGGAAGGTCCGCCGCCAGTAAGGAGCAGATTGTGTTGCAAGAGATTAAACGCAGATTGGAAAAAGGAGGCAGCAAGTCAGCGACCAATGTAACCGTCATTGCATTCAAAACACAATAAAATCTGAGCAGATGAAATTACATAAAGAACGTGGGAATGGTCAGAAAGAGAATATCGATGGGATTGGGAAGGCTGGCTTAAGTGTCACACACTAAGCTCTGACTTTTGGTCAAAAACCGTTTCCGTTCCCTATTTCCGTTCTTGTTTTTTCGCAACACTGTTACGGTTAAGTTTTCAAGTTATGGAGCAAGTGCAGGTGGACAGGTCTTTTCACGTTCACAGTATTTGTCAGTAATTGTCACCATTGTCTTATCTGAATGTCACACCCAACCACCTGCTGCGAATACGAACGAACTTGAACTTGTTATTAATGCTGAGCGCGCCTAAATCGAACTCAAAATCACCTAAATTTCCCGCCTCACAGATAACCTGAGATATGTATACAAGGCTATTCTGGGATTTATACAAGCCCGCTTCAGGTTCCTGTGCGTAAGCTCCTCTGCCTCATTCTGGAAGACGCAGAAGAAGAGTGGAGTGTTGCTAAGGAGGAGATTGTGTGCGGTGTGATGAAGAGTCTCAAGGAGGAGATCACGTCCTGCTGTTCTAACAAGACTGAAGCAGTAGCGAAGACAGACTCGATCCTGTGACGTGGAGGATGAAATAAGATACTTGCTCAGTGCTTGGACAATGAATTCGACATTCTGCCGAGCCCCCCTGTTAGTGATTCGCCTCTTCATCCTCCTGATTATTATGTTGCTGCCGCTGATATAAGTTTTCTGGAGATTGTGGAAAGCTTGGTTTGGCATTTTGAAGATAGTAACTGTGAATTTGCGGTGCCTGTAGATGGTGAGTTTACAGAAAAGCAAGAAGAAAGTGATTTTGTTTCATGTAGTGGTTTTATTCAGGTTTACCAAGGATAGTAAGAGTTTATTTATGTATATACATTGTATAATTAAACACAAAATAGCAGGGTTTGTAAATTATATAAAAAAATTAAATTTCAAACATATCCGGAGTTTTAGCTTTTCAGCCTGCTGTTTATTAATATATGTTTTTAGAATTTAATTTGAAGGTTTTAGTTTCTGCAACTGATTGTAACCAATTGAGCGCCATGGCAGAATGTGAATGCGTTAAACTAACAATGAATGAATGTGTTATAATTAGTTTAGATATTTTGATTCTAGATATTTAGAATAAATGTATTTCAAAGATTATAAAAATATTATATTTATTTGAAAGAATGTTTTATTTTATTTTAAATTATTTAAAAAATATTTTAGAAAAAATTATTTAGTTAAAGAGTTATTTTATCTATTTTTAGAATTCTTTTAAGTTATTTTATTTGTACTTACCAAATGTTATTTTAAAAAAATTGTCTATGAGACATAAAATACATCTCTTGCTGTAAGGGAAGTTATGCATTTTGATTTAAAACTAATTATTTAAAAACATTATAATTATTAAGTAAATATATTAAACAAAACTTAAATAATTTAAAGTATTGTTGGATTAAAAAAATAGAAAAACATAATAAATGAGCACATTTCATCTAATTTTTTTCTAATACTTGAGTGGTATAAAGCCTTAACATTCAAAAGGACCTACCATAACAAATTATAATTAAAAGTTAAAGAAATGATACTTTGATAAAAGAGTGGTTCCCTATAGAGTGAATCAATCTTCTAGATGACTTATAGGGTGGCCTATTCTATTGTATCAAAATTTGTGAATGTTCTAATAAGGATTTTCTTTCATAATTTGTTTCACTTTTTCTAACTATCACATGATTTAATTATTCAATATGTTTTCTATATTTCACATGTACTATGAAAATTTATAGAAATATTTTAATTTTGATTATTAAAGGAGAAACTACCTTCCCCAATCTCCTTATGGGATTTAATTGAAAAATACATTGGAATATATGAGGGATAATAATATAAGACAAAAACCTATTTTAAAGAATGACACAAATTCAATGATAAATTTGAAAACCTTATTGAGTTATGGAGATTATTAAAGAGGTAAATGCAAATAAGAAGGAATTGGAAGAGAGAATGGGAGGAAAATATGGAAATATGGGTAAATAAAAAAGACTTCAAAAAATCTCCAATAAGGAAATGGCAGTTGTCTGTGATGATTATTTAAATGATTCTAGAAAAATTCACCATCAGCAATTTACTGACGGAAAGTTCACCGCCAACAATTCACTATGGGAAAATTCACCGCCATGACAAATTCACCACAAAGTAAAATTCACCACTAGCAATTCACCGTGGTAGAAAATTAACCACATTAATTTTCCACCGTGGTGAATTGCTGGTTGTGAATTTCACTTGGAGGTGAATTTGTCAATGTGGTGAATTTTCCCACATTGAATTGCTGACAATAAATTAGGAAGTAAAAATATTGAAAAGGGGAAGAGAAAACATTGATTTAGAGAAAAAATTAGGTATTCAAGAAACAAATTGGAAAGGAAACTTAAAGAAGATAAAGTAAGATTTTAAGCGGTAAAGATAAGGTGGAAAAAGATAAACGAAAAAATGGAAAGATGGTAATAGAAATTATTCTATGTATGTGTGTAAAGGAATTTAATAAAATATGAAAATAAAAATGAAAAGAGGGTGATGGATGTTTGAAAGTAAAACATGAAGGCTATGGAAAGACTAGGAATTGTAATAGAGAAGATGAGGATGGTAGATGAAAATGAAGGATTGAATAGGTATAGAAATAGGGGAGAATATGTTTTATGGATAGAGGAATGGTATAGGGTGGAGAAACTACACATTAATTAAAAAATATATAAATGTAAAATGTGAATTTAACAAAGAATCAATATCACACAATGTGAAACCATGAAAATAAACCACCTAGTGGTGAAGATGTGATTCAAATGGTGTTCAAGGGACTTAAAAAATATATATAAATATTAGGGAGGCATATAACACACCATTGTACTTTTAAAATAAATTTAGAATCCTCACCTAATAGAAAATATAATTCAAAATTATGAAAAAATAAGATAAATTTCTTTTATGGGTTTATTTTAAAAAAATTCAAAGAGAAAAATAGTAGGTTTGGACTATATATAACAAATATTAAATTTATCAATAAGTTACAAGGATTAAAATAACAAACTTATATATTTAATAATATGAGATATGAATGATAATTTACCATATAATAGATACTAGTCTTAAACTTCGTACTAGATATTCATTCTTTCACTTATACATATTTCTACAAAACATGAAAGAAGTTTGGCACACAACTCAACTAAAGTCAGTCCATAAGACTTGAGATGTTTGAATTATTTTCTCTCTTATTTCAATTCAATCAACCCTATAAACAAATTTAGGTTAAACTTGTGAGTTAGGATAATGGGTTACACTTTATGAGACATCCCATTTTTGTATAAACTGTGTAACCCACTATTGTGGGATCACCCATATTTATAGTCTTTCCCCTTTCCTAAGGCATGGACTTATAAATGGCCTTCCCACTATAATATTTAAATTAATTATTTTGACCTTATTCAATTATACACATTTCTCTACTCATTATCTTGGATTTGAAGAATTAAGAGACTTACTAGTCCCTCAAGTGCTTCATGAATATTATTCCCTATTCCCTATATTATACATTTACCTATATCCCTTAAAAAATCATAAAACATTTCCACTTTCCTATATACAATACATGCATCTAGCCTTCATGTTCATTCTCTAGAAATATTTTTTGACATTCCACACCCTTGATTTAAGGTTTTAAAACTTTCATTTAGATATATGTTTTTAAATATGAAAATTTATTATTAAATTAAAAAATTCAATGTTTATATTTAAAAAATAGATATTTTATACATGTATGTGTATGTGTGCATGTATATAAACACCAATTTTAAAACATGAAGGCCTAAATTTAGTTTAATATAAATTATGAAATGCAAAATGTAATGCTTAAACCTAATGCAATGCAATCATTCACTAAATGACCTGAAAATGCATGTAAAATAGAACAAAAAGCTACAAGATGAAATGTGTGCACCTGGAAACCTGAAGGATATTGAATGGAGATATGGAATGTTGGAAACACTGAATTTAATGCTGACTAGGACTCATATGCCTGACTGGGCGATTTAGTCCCAGATTAGATTTTTTGGGTAGAAACTGAAATCTAGCAAATGGGTGTCTGGAACTGCAAAAGTTTCAAAAATGACCTAAACTCGAACTCATACACTAGAACTAGCGTATTAGTCTAGTTAGATTTTTTTGGAAATTCCAAGTCTGAATCTGGTCTTCAGTGTTTGCTTTGTCCTTCCCAATTTGATTTTGGGATCTGAAACCCTGATTTGCAACCTATAGAAGTCTTCCAATGATCTCCAATGCAATGTGACAATTTTGACAACTTTGAACACTTTGACAATTTTCTCCAAAATTTCTCTTGAATCTGTCTTCAATCTAGACCTGCAAATAACACACCAAAGAGAGGGAAAAATGTTGTTTTGTTAGTGGAAAGGGGTTTTCCTTGGTCAAACCCTGTTTTGGTAATCAAACCTTGAAATGAAATGAAATAGGAATGAAGGGATGATGAATGAACAACATTCAATGTTACAACTCACCAAACTGTAGCAATAAAGTGCTTCAAGCATGTATGAAGCCACTCCAATGGATGTAGATCTTAACTCTTGCTTGAATGGGATAGATCTTGAATTGAATGCTAGCTTGAATCATGAAAACCCTACATCAAAATTATTAGCTCAATAAAAAACATGATGCATGAAGACTTTGACATGATGCTTGATGCTTGAATAATGCTCCAAAACACTTGATAATCTACCCTTGAAGACTCTTGAATGCTCTTGTAAACACTTTATGCTCTTGTGAACTCAAATTTGCTACATGCATGAATACTTGAATGCTTAGGATGATATCTTGAATGCTTAGGTGAAAATGAGTGAAATAACCTTTTATTTATACTTTATTATGCCAAATTTCCTAAAATTGCAACACTTACAAGCCTGCATCAAATCTAGGACGATAAAATCTTGCCAAGAATTTGAATTGATTTTAATTTTAGGCCACATGGGCCTCATACATTGAAGGTGGCATATGAGTCCCATTAGGCATAATTTATGGGACCATTTTCAAAATTGCTTAGAGAGGTGTGAAATCTAGATCAGGACCCTAAACCCTAGGTGGAACTCATACGCCCAAGGTGGCGTATGAGTCTCGGATCACTGGAATAGGGCCACATAACCTAAAAACACCTGAATTATGATTGGATGTCAATTTATGTCTGGATTATCCTTGAAAAGATGCATTAAATAAGGCGTGTGCATGCAAAATAAGGACAATTAAAGCATAAAGAAGCCCAATTATTTATGAAAACCCTAGAAAAGTGTGAAAGTGTGTTACAACACTTTACAACACCTTAAAAAATATTTAATTAATTCCATTTAGTTCACAAGGGCCCATTAGTTCACAAGGGCCCAAGACCTAATGTGAATGTGTCAAACATATTACAACACTAAATCAAGGAAACATTAAGCTCAGTTTAACAAGGAGGGCCCAAGCAAGCAAGGAAAAGTAAAGGGATACTTTTTTTGTTGCCATAGGCCTAAATTTAGTTCAATGTAAATTATGAAATGTAAAGATGAAACCTTAATTTTAATAAAAAAAAACTTTAAATTTTATCATAAGGTTCAAACTTGTCAATTGAGTAGTTACTTTCTATGTTTTGAGGTGTAATGCCTTTGCCACTTATGTGTTGTCCTTCATTTATTTTTCTTTGGTTATATGATTATTATTAGTGTTGATGTTTCATTGTGCCATCAAAGTGTTTTCGAATAGGTTTTGTATTATCTTAGGAAATGGTCTATAAATGTTTTTCTTATATAAAAATTGGGCACAATAGGGGCCCAATCCCCAACACATCGATTAACTAGGCAATACAACAATTACAAAATATTAAAGTTATAGTCATTAACAAAAAGACATCTTGCAAACCCTCACTATTCACCCCCACCTTCAACTATATCCCCAGCCCCATCATCCTTCTCCTCACTCCCTCCCTCACCGCTTGGGGTAGCCAAGAGGGCTAGGACCACCATTTTGGCCACTAAGTAATTTAACCGTGTTATCTCCTTAAAGAGGGTAATATTTCTAGAAAACTTTGTCATGTAGGCCTCTTGGTTTTCCCCAACACTCCAAAGCAAGAATTGAATCCACGAGTCATTCATGTAGAGGTTTAGCAGGGGCCACACCCTTCTTGAAGGCCTCAAGCCCAAACTCGGTATTGTCATGGACAAGTAGAACTCCATTGCCTTACACCATCTTGTTGCGACCAAACGTCTCATTAGAAAACACAACACTTCAATATCTTCGCTCGAATGAAGGATCCATGCCATAAAAATGGAAAAAATATCAAAATTTATGCTGAAGCGGTAGGTAGACAATAAGAATATAGCACCCAAAATATGCTTCACTTCTCCCAACATTTCCTAATCTAGGTTATTGAAGACTTTTTTTAGCCAAAAATATGAGACAACACTGTGAAGGCCACCTAGCACTCCTTCGTGCCTAAACATATGGTCAACTCCATTGAAAGTTGCACTCGACATTGGGCTCTACTATTGTTTTATGGTGCTAGTGATTTCCACTCATACCCAAGAGTAAATGTTGGCATTAGCAACACATTTACAATTATCTGCTATCCACAATTCACCTTCATCCTTCGCTCATGTGGGATCAATTATGTAGAAAACTAGTATACCCAATATTATTTGATAATGGTGTATGCCAATTCAGTTTACTAATGATATTTAACCAACATGATCATGCAAAAGGGCATCAGAGGAGTAAATGATTAACCTCCTCTTAACCTCCTCTTGTTCTTGTCTATATAAGACACAACTAAAATTATTTTTACCAACCTTGTTCTTGTTAGTATCCTCTTCTTAAGGGCTAACCATGAAAAGCATGCTACTTTGGGCAGGATCATTTCATTCGAACAAAAGGAGTATGCTTGTTGGGATTCTGATTAGACTCCATGACTGTTACACCTTGTCTCATAGTACCTTTTGCCTTGTAAGTAAATATGGTGATAAATGTTTATAAGGAATTTGATATGTTTAAGTAGGAGAATGAAATATTGGAATATGTATTATGATGTTATTGCTTTTGAAGGAATGATTATGTTTTATATTGATGGAAAATACAACAAATGAATATGTATTGCAATATGATTACTTTAATGCTTGGATGATGCAAATGATTTATGATGCAAGTGGATTCCATGTGAATGGCTAACTACTATCATGGTATACTAAGCTGAATGTGAAAATAGGTTCGAACCTCTTGATGGAACCCTCAAAAAAAATTTCATGTTCCATTGGTCTGAGAAAGCATTTTCCTGAATGTCAGTTGGGCTAGATGGCTAGGGCTTAGGGTTTTGTATGAGGTATTGTTTTACTTTGAATATTTTCCCTCGTATATTAACTTAAATGCTCTTGCATTCTATTCTTTGGTTGACCTGATGTAGCCCATTACCGGTCATGTTAAAATAACTTGAGTCATTAAGGCCTGTGAAGTTACTGGTCCCTGGTGCCTAGCTGAGAAATACTTTCTTTTGATAGGGTTGATTTATTGGCCTTTTTTGGCCTTTACATCCTTTTCTATAATGTGGTTTAAAGTCTTTTGAGGCCTTTTCATACGTCATACTAGGAATTCAGGCTTTTCTCAATACAACTTATGAGCACATGCACAATTGTCCCACTTAAGTCCCGTCTACCACTTTTGCTTATCGTTCATCGTGGATAGCTTTGGGAATGCACAACTTGCATTAGCGATGTGCGATGAGCGATACTTCTCTTGTTTCATGTATCATGGATAGGCTAGGAGTCTAGAGTTTTGCATTAGTGATGCACAATCTATGTGAATTAGCAATGTGTGATGGCCCTTGGTGCCCTTTGTATTTTCTTCCATCACTCATCACAGATAAGTTCCAAACTTTATGTTTCAAAATAGCATTGAGTAATGCAGTCATATGTTCTACCTTTCTTTCACTGATTTGAATTGCTCTTGTAAGCAATGTCTCTTGTGCCTTTGATTTTCAAGTAGGTGCATGTGGCTTGATCTTGATTCATTTCCTTTTCTCTCATCACTGGTGTGATTTGGAATTTGAAGTGTAAATCAACGATACACAATGGAGATGAATGTGATCAAAGATGGGCTTTAAATCCAATGGCTGAGATCTCATCGCGTAGATGCTCGCATCACTGATAGGACTTGCAAAGGGTGAAATGTATTAGCGATGAACAATGGTTTCCAAATAAAGAAAACATGGCAACATCCAGAGGACATTGTTTAAAGCAAAGGAGGAAGTAGCGAGGTGAAAGGAAAGTTGTTGATGTGGTTTCAAAGTGAGATGGTCAACTGCCAAGGTTTGAACATGAATGGCTAAGTGTCAATTCGCTCATGCAAGCTTTCCATCAACCATTAATGGTGTTGTGCTCCATTTCTTGGCTATAAGGAAGCTAGTTGGCTTGATTTTTATATATTTGGAATTCATTGGGAGTAAAGAAGATAACCAAAATCTAAGGAAACGGTGTGAGGCACTCCAATAGCAAACTACAAAAGCATTAACATCAAAATTCTCACTTGGGTAAGCAAATTGTTGTCTCTCTTCCTGTTAAGTATATTGAATTGTACTAGTCTGAAAATGAGTAGGGAATTTGAGAGATAAGTTTTCTTAGGGCTTATTCATTGAGGGTCCTTAATTGGGGTGATAAGGATTGTATAAAAATTGGGAGTGTTTTGTTTTGCAAATTGTGTCTTGGATTTAAAAATTGGGTGGGGCTCTTTGAGTAAGAAAACTGTAAACCCTAGTCTTTCCACATTGCAATAAGGAGTGAACTAGAGCCTAGTGAGTCTAGTATTATTCCTGAGAGAAAACCCAAGCATAATAGAGCTAAAAGGCTCAAAACCTAGGATGTGTCATCCGCGGTAAAGTTAGAGAAACTTGACGCATCTAACCCTACACCGAATACTCCTGCAGTGTCCACAAGGTCAAGGAGTTCAAAGAAAAATCAAGAGAGGTTCATGGAGGGTTCCTCTAAGAACATAAAGGAGGGTGGGTCAAAAATTGGCATGAGACCTACGGGGCAAGTTGTTGTGAAAAGCATATTCATTGATTACACAGGTGAAATTAGAGAATTAGCCCAACCTTAGAGTGGATGACAGTTGTTTCTGTATGATTTTAACAAAAGATATTCTAAAAATCTGGCATATTACCTATGTGGCCTTAACCTTAGGAAACTAGTGGTATCTAATGTGTTTGTGGAGGTGGATGTGATGATGGAATTAGCCAAGCATTATGATCCCAGAGATAGAAAAATCAAGAGTGAAAATGGCAATGTAGTCCTCAAGGTAACTAGGGACAAAATTGTGGAGGTATTTGGGTTGAATCCTAATTATACTGTTAACATCAAGCGTATGGATTTATATGGTGAATATGAGTAGAACATATTTGCATTCAGAAGTAGATTGCTTATATGACATAGAAAGAGCAAGGAAAGATTTTTCCCTAAAGATATAGAGCCCTTTGAATGTGAAGAGTTTGTTGATTATTTCAAGAACACATATTATTGCTTGAATCAGGTTCTAGCTCATAATTTTGAGGCTAGGATAGCCACTGACCTGTTGGTGATGGCAACGAACATACGAGGTCACAATCATAACACTAGTTTTGATTATGCTACTTTTGTTACAGAACAAATGCATAAGGATTTTATCAATCTAAAGAAGGAAGTTCTTCCCTTATCTTTTCCACATTATTTTCAATTGATACATATGATTCTATTTGAGGGTGATCATAACTAGAAGAGGAAGTTGAGATTGAGACTAAAGGACAATGAAAATAATGTTTTACCAGTTCAAATGTGGACACATATTTGGGACCAAGATTGTTCCAATTCCAATTATTTGGTGTTTGCTAATGTTATCAGGTTTGGTATCCTAGAGAGTTTGGGTGTGGCACCTATTCATAGGCTTTCACAATCAATTAGAAACATCATGCACCCAAAGGAAATGGCAGGGTTAGCTAAACAACATAATTGGGCAGATTGGTTTTTGCATTTAGAATATACTCTAATAAGGGTCTACAAAGCTAAAGTAGCACCACATTGCTTGCCACTATATGTATTTGACTGATTGGCATTCATGGAGTTGATGTGGCAGATTAATTTTATGGACCTAGAGTTGTTCAAAAATCCTATGAAGAGTACTGTGGTAAATCCACAATGTTCTTTTGCTTACTTTAAAGTTACTTCCCCGGAAGGGTATGAAAAATTTGGAATCATGGTGAATAACCTAAGGTTACAGGTCTATGGATGAGGTTAGGAGTTTTGACCCAGAAGGTTTTGTGCATGCATAAAGAAGAGAGAAGAATTTATTAGGGTTCTACCACCATTTCTTGTACACATATGGTGTGTTGAGAAACTTGACTAGTGAGGGGGTTGTTGTATCTAGGAAAAAGGGATGGACAACCATCTGTGACATTGAGGAGAGCATTATGAAGAGGAATGCCTTCTATGTGAGCCCCTATGATGTAATAGAGAATCCTTTTGAAAGATATTTTGCAAAGTTAAGGGATTACTAGAATGGTGATTTTAAGGCAAAGGTGATTTTAAGGGATTACAAGCTCTTTTGGAGCAACAACCTCAGGCTATGGATATTCCAGAGTAGTTTGCAGATGTACAAGGAGAAAATTTCTAGGTAATTGAGGAGGAACAAATGGCAAAAAATGTACTCGGTGATGAGGTGGAAAAGAAATTCCCTCCCCCTAATATTCAAGATACTCTTGATTCAGAAGTTCCTTGGGATAGAATTGTCTAGTGGCATTATGATGAAAAGACTAATGATGATCCTAGGATCAAGGATTGTAATGAGTTCCTTGCAGACGATGCATTTGTGCAATCTAAGGAATTCAAAGAATTTATGGTGCAGCAGATAAGCAAAGAAAACCAAGAGGCCCACATGACAAAGTTCATTGGAAATATTTCCCTCTTAAAGGAGATAACATGGTCAAATTACATAGTGGCCAAAATGGTGGTCCTAGCCCTCCTAGCTACCTCAGGTGGTGAGGGAGGGAGTGAGGAGAAGGATGATGGGGCCAGTGATATAGTTGAAGGTGAGGGTGAATAGTGAGGGTTTGAAAGATGTCTTTTTGCTAATGACTATAACTTTGAATTTTTGTAATCACTATATTGCCTAGTTAATCGATGTACTGGGGGTTGGGCCCCTGTTGTGCCTAGTTTATATATAAAATAACATTTATAGACCATTTCCTAAGATAATAAAAAACCTATTCAAAAACACTTTGATGGCACAATGAAACATCAACACTAATAATAATCATATAACCAAAGAAAAATAAATGAAGGACAATGCATAAGTGGAAAAGGTGTTACACCTCAAAACATAGAAAGTAACTACTCAATTGACAATTTTGAACCTTATGATAAAATTTAAAGTTTATGTTTTGATAAAATTAAGGTTTCATCTTTACATTTCATATTTTACATTGAACTAAATTTAGGCCTTCATGTTTTAAAAGTGGTGTTTATATACATGCACACATACACATACACATGTATAAAATATCTATTTTTTAAATATAAACATTGAATTTTTTAATTAATAATAAATTTTCATATTTAAAAACATATATCCAAATGAAAGTTTTAAAACAACCTTAAATCAAGGGTGTGGAATGCCAAAAAAGCTTGCTAGAGAATGAACATGAAGGCTAGATTTATGTATTGTATATAGGAAAGTGGAATTTTTTTATGATTTTTTAAGGGATATAGGTAAATGTATAATATAGGGAATAGGGAATAATATTCATGAAGCACTCGAGGGACTAGTAAGTCTCTTGAGTCTTCAAATCCAAGATAATGAGTAGAGAAATGTGTATAATTGAATAAGGTCAAAATAATTAATTTAAATATTATAGTGGGAAGGCCATTTATAAGTCCATGCCTTAGGAAAGGGGAAAGACTATAAATATGGGTGATCCCACAATAGTGGGTTACACAGTTTATACAAAAATGGGATGTCTCATAAAGTGTAACCCATTATCCTAACTCACAAGTTTAACCTAAATTTGTTTATAGGGTTGATTGAATTGAAATAAGAGAGAAAATAATTCAAACATCTCAAGTCTTATGGACTGACTTTAGTTGAGTTGTGTGCCAAACTTCTTTCATGTTTTGTAGAAATATGTATAAGTGAAAGAATGAATATCTAGTACCAAGTTTAAGACTAGTATCTATTATATGGTAAAGAGAAGAGACGACAGAAGGTAATAGGGAAGGAGGCATCGAATGTTCAACGTGGGCTTCACCAGTAAGAAAATCGAGCCATAGAGAAAGCACAAATTAAAAACTATGTTGCAATGGAGAGGGTGCACGGATCTGGAATGAAGTATAATGTGCATTATTTCAAATATACGAAGCAAATATCATTGTTTGTAAAAGTCGCGATGATAAGGAGTCGTCACGACTTTCTGATAAAACCAAATTGAATCAATGCACAAAAGTGAGTAAGGCGGTCAGGTAAGTGATAACTAGAAAGTTGCTAAAAACCCACGAAGGAGGAGTTGTTAGGATTGAGGGCGACAGGAAGGTGGGAGTGTGGAATGTGAACCGAATATGAAGGTTCGGTGGTATTGGAACAGGCGTTGAGCCCAGAAACTTGTATGAAGGCGGTAACCAGAAAGTGTGGCTTGAGGGAAGATAACAGGGGCAGAAATAAGTGAACGAGATTGGTTCGCAGAGAAGTCAGACCTGAGCGTGGCTGGAAGATGAAAAGATGAACGAAACAGAGATGGAGTTGAGCAGAGAAATTGTGATTGTATTATGTATTTCGTGAAATCTGTTTTAATGAAGTTACTTGTTTTCTTGCAAATTGGAGTTTATACTTAAGCAGTTGTAAATCGATTGTTAATTTGATACATGTAATTGTCGAATTTTGGTTTTATCTGTCATGGAGTTGTTGTAATCTGAATTTTGGGTGTTGTTCTCTTTTTCATCATAAGTACTTCTCCCTCTTCTTCAACCTCATTCTTTTTCTCAATATTAGAACACTTATGACTCCTTGACCATTTTATATCACAATTCCAACACAGGCCTTCTCTTTTCTCTATCTCTTGTTGAAGAGAAATCTTACCAATTTATCTTAGGTTTAAGAATTTGTCCATGTTTTTGCTAGTAAGATTAGTCATATTTTTATCAATTGAAATCTCATGGTTTCACCTTTGGTGGTATTTTGTTATTAATATGCAATTCTTGTAGTATAGATTTTCTAATTGTATAAGGTTCCAATAAATGAACACCATGTTGAAATTGGTCCTTAATTCCATTGATGTACAATTGTAGCCTTTGTTAAGGTGTCACCTCAGGAGCTCTAAGTACCAATATCAAATGTTCAACATTATATTCAACTAGAGACCTTAATTGTTTTAAACTTTTTAGTTGGGTAACATAGTTTTCAATGCATGATTGCTCATAGAAGGTTGCTAATTGTTTACTAAATTATTTCCAACTGAACATTTGTCCTTGTCTATCACTCATCTTCCATTGGTACCATTGGTAAAGTCCTAATTCTAAATATGGTAAAGCTATGTCAACCATAGCATTATTTGGTATATTATGAAGTTTAAATTGTTTTTCTATGAGGTTTATCCATGAAATTACATTTGTACTATGAAATTTATGAATGTTTATTCTTGGTAGGTATAATTGTTGACTTGAAAAGGTTCTCCTATCTCTTAATTTGGTTTATTAGGGTTGTACCCACCTTGGTGGTTCTTTTGGGACTTTAATTTTGATAATAATTCCTTCACAAACCTATCTAAACACTCATTTAAAGATTTTACATATGGGTCAAACAATTTCTTTAATGAAATGTATTGTTGTTTCATGTCCTTGTGGAATTATTTCCTCAATTTTAGGTGGTGGAAAATAAATGGGTCCTTAGATTTTGTATGTGTAGAAAGGTCCTCTAATCGTAAAAATGACATGACTTTAATTATGTTTTTATTTTAAGATTTATTAAGGTAGGAAAGTATTTGGTGTGAGAGAGAATTTGATGTTTCAATTTTGACCAAACTTAGAGCACTAAATTAAGGAATATATTTTATGTGTAAAAATAATTTTCAAAGAACTAACCCTACCTAATTTTTGATAAGATTTCCAAAAATTTAAATTTCAAAAAAATTCAAAAACTGTAACCTATAGAGCAAATTAATGAAAATTTTGACTAGACTTTGACCACTAAATTAAATAACTTATTTTATTTATAATTTAGTAAATTACAAAGAACAAACCCTACCCATTTTTAAAAAATATTTCTAAAATTGTAAATTGTTTTAAAAAAAATTAAAAATTGCAACCTATTGAGCAAATTAATAAAAAAATAAAAAATATTTATAATTTTTAGAAAACATAACTTAAAAGTCTAATTTTTTTTAAGAGCTTATCTAGTACATACCTCAAAACCCAAAAAAGTAAAGATCCAAATTCACACTTGTTTGAAAGTTATGGTGGGAACAAAAATGTTGGCACAAATTGTAGCTCTGATACCACTTGTAATGATATTTTTTGAAAATATTTATAAAAATAAATAATATAGCAAACCACTTCAAGGGGGTGACCTCCAATAATCGAATAATAATATATGAATTCAATATTATATGATAATGATGATATGAGAGAGATTTTTTTTCCTTATTTATAGGATAAACTATGTAGGGACATACCCCTTCATCCTAATTAAGCGGTATTAATGCATTAATTAATATTTATATTAGGGTTAAGCATGTGACAAGTGATTATCTTTATTATAATTAGAAATATATCATATTAGGATTGTAATAGGAAGGAATAGTCAAATTCCAAAGCCACAAAAGCATGGTAAAAAAAAGAAAAGCAATAGAAGAACCTGAACAAAGAATAAAAAGACCTAAGAGGAAGCTACATATTATTGAATACTATGAGCATGAAAATTCACATGATGAACTACCAAAAAAAGAATTGGAAAGCAAGGTAGAAAATGAGCAAGATAATACATTAAGGAAGAGGAAAAAAGAGGACAACTGCAAGAGATGGTTGCATTATTGGCCATGACTATGCATAATATACACATTTAGTAAAGCGCAATTCTAGCACCATAAAAGTAAGAGAGGAAGAATAAGAAAGGTTATTGATTAATAAATATATAAACCATTGAAGGATAATAAAATACCAACTAAGGTCTATTGAGAAAACAAAATTAAAAATAAGAATATACCTAAAATGAAAATGCCATTACCATTAAGTTCTATTGAAGAAATAAATGTAAATGAGAACATTCTTACAATAAGGCCCTACAAATTGAAAATTATTGAAGTAAAACAAAAGATGCATACAAAGACAAGACCACATCGATTGAGATTCATATAGAAGATCAAGGTAAAGATGAAGATAATCCTCTTAATTTAGAAGTAGGATAGGTAGTAGGATAAAGGGTTTCATAAAATATAATCCTATATGTAAAAAATAAGGGAAAAGACACAAATAAAATGAAAACATGTCATAAAAAAAGAGAGACAGTACAAATTTTCACTCACATAAATGAAGAACTATAGCAAGAAAGACAGTCATGATTAATTCTTGAAGAATAAAAGTGGTTATACCAGGTTGTCTTGAGGACAAGATAATGTTTCAGGTCTAGAGAAAATGCTGGCAAGCTATAGAAGGTTGTAAGGCACCAAAATATAATTTGAGTCATTTCTAAACCCATATATTCATTATATATCACTTAAATAGCCTTAAAACACCTCTAATATACCCACATAAGCTATATAAGTGTAAAATATCATAGGAGAAAAGGTAAATTCATGAGAATAAGATAAATAAGTGTTATTATTAAGGATATGATTCAAAGGAAATATGAAAAGGCATTAAGAGACTATATAAAGAAGGAAAAAGTGGGAGATAAGAGTGATGTTGGTAGAGGTTAGAGTAGAGATGTATAAGTGATCAAAACCTACTACAAGTGGTTGCAAGTGAAGTGTAGAGCATAGGATAATTAGGACAATATGAATAGGTAAGGAACACATGTCCTTGATCTTATGCATATGCATAGATAGTGGGACATCACAAGGAGACATGCATGCAATTAAGAAGGGATAAAAGAGAAAGAGGATTATTATAAGCAAACATTATATATATATATATAAGGAGGCAATTGGTTATGTTGTATATTTATGTTTAATTTTTGTCAGCATTATGCAAACTCAACCCACCATAGTGTGGACAAAATTTCTTAATTTTGAGGTGAGATATAAACAAAAAATATTATTTTTCCATATCTAAGGTATCTAAAATTCAGTGCATGAGCATAACTATTCATCTCTATCAAGCACATAGCTAATTAATTTATTGAATTTATTATTTTAGAATACATTTAGACTATAATATAATCTATAGGTTAATGTGTTTATTTGTATGAATTTGGTTGGATTAGTGTAGATTAAACCTAGGGAAATATTTATTTTCCTTCACACTTTTTGTGAACATGACTAAGTTTCCTTGTAGGATTTATCATCATTAGTAGGGTTTTTAGATATAATATAACTTTTATTTATCATTTAGTTCCAATTTTATTAGGGATTGATTTGAGTAAACATACTGATTTATTTCTCTTTGCACTATGTCCTCTTAAGAAGTCAATAATTATGACATCTTTTAGGACTTGTTCCTTGGATTCTCTATATACACTCATTTTAGATTTTGAAATGTTCCTATCTTTCATACCATATGACATATCTATAAGTTCAACACACTTATGTAATTTTATGTTATAGATATGCATGCACTTTCTATATTCATGTTGCTTTATCACATTCCATCTTTTGTCTCTTTCATCAAATTGGCTAGTGCAAAACTTACTATAATGTCAAAATTACATGCACTTGCAATTTCACTCTATGTTTTGTGTCCATTCCCTTAGTATTTTATAGGCTTATTTTAGCCCTTTCATTACTTTTCCCTTCCCATGGTGCTTAGGCCTTGTTTATTGTGGTCATTTTTTGATGTCACCTCTATGCTCTCTTCTATTGTCTCATCATTTTTGAGCATAAATTGTCTAGACACTAGAACATCACATGGAAATTCACACATCACATTAGCATAGAATGATTTTTTTTGGTGGCCATTTATAATCAATTTTCCTCTTGTCACCTTCCCAGGTCAGTGAGAACGAGTCAAGAAAATTCCAAATGGCTCATCGACTCCTTTCTCTTTCCCTCTCTCTTCCTTTTTGAATCTAATCTTTCATTTGGGATCTCTCTTGGATCTCTCTTGCATGATCTTGCACTCTACACTTGCTACAACTCTCTCAAGATCTCTACAATAATGTCTTTTAGCTCTCTTCTTCTTCTTGACTTCTTTAAGACTCTTTAGGTGATATTTTTCTTATTTCTTATTATTTTTGATTAAGGAACAAACAGGTTTTGAAGGGACCCAAAACCCTTTACAAACATATTTTGAAAGGATATGGAACCCTCAACCAGAAGGTTGTCTAAAAAAAAATACAAGAAAGCACAGACAACCAAGGATCAAAAGGCAACGAAGGCCAAAGAACCACAACCGACTACAAAGCCACAAGAGCCAACAGCCAGCCAAGAACCATCCCCCAAACAAGAACCATCAAGATTTACATTTAGAGTTACTCTTGTGGGAGCAGAGAGTCATGTCAAAAGGAGGCTTAGAGGACTTCTCTTTCTTGCCCTTTACATTGATCCAACCCTCTTCCACTTGCTCTGCCTTGTCAAGCCAAGCTAGCGCACCATTATCCTGAAGAAGAAATCCTGCAGCCGCTATCTTAGAGATTTGAATTGTGTTCCTCCCTGCAGGCGTGGCCATATCAGGAGAGCCACCCGAAATGATCGTCGAAGCACCATTACCAGAAGCGGCAGCCACATGCCCAGTCTCGTTCTCTTTAGGGGTTTCAACATTGTAGTCTTGCATAGCATCAACAACCCCTCCAATAGAGACATCTGGAGAGGATGCCCTAAGGCCCTGTGAATCCAAAGCAACAACCTCAGTAAAACTCCTAGGTTGCTCAACTTTCTTCTCAACCGTATAATGTTGTTGAGAAGCACCATTCCACCATGTAGTCTTCATGGCTTTTTTCTCAAAACCACATTGTGCAGCAGCATGACCTATTTTAAAACATCTTCTGCAACGGAAGGGAATCCCCTCATAGTCCAAAGATTGGACCCAAGACCCCTTAGAAGATTTAAGAACAATCTTAGTAGACAACCCTTTTGAAACATCCATTTCGACCAGTATGCGGGCAAAGGTGGAATGAAGAATATCGAGGGATTCTTCATCCACCAACAAAAAGTCACCAAGGGCTTCACCCACTTCCTCCAGAAGAGAATCAACCCATAAGTGGAGGGGAAGATTAGGCAGCCGCACCCAAATCGGGATCTTATTGAAAGTTTCAGAAGCAGGATTGAAATCAGAATGCTAGGGCTTAAGCATCAACACATGTTTGTCTTCCTAGCTAAAAAAATTGTCACATAAAATTATATTTCTATCCTAAGCATTATCAAACTTGGCAATAAAAAACCCCTTGGCCATGGGGAAAATATGAACTTTACTAGAAATTAGAGGCTCCCATTCATGAGAGATCCAGGAATGCAGCTGAGGGAGGCTAGGCCAAAAACCCCTAAACCGACAGATCATCCCACGAATGAAGAGCTCAGAGACATTCTCTTCAATTTCTTCAACCGATTCCGCCTTCAAATCAACTGAGATGGCAGAAGAAACAAGGAAAAAACTATCGAACGATAGTCTCTTGTGCCCTAGTTTTGGGGCCGTCACCCGCACAGCAAGGCCTCTGCCCTTTCTGCGCAAAAACACTCAGCCTCTAACTCTATCTCGTCATTTCTTCGTAGCAATTTTCCTCACTGTATTCAGTGGCACAAAGCTGTAGTCGCTCTCAAATTTTGCTAGCAATCATCTCAACCTTCACAGATTCATAACCATTGAGAAATGTTGTTATATATAGACCACGATAAAATGTTAATTTTTAAACTCAAACTAGACATTCAAGTGGAAGTCCACCTAGTTCTTATTTCTTATTGTTATTGCAAAATTTCTACAGCTCATAAGTACCTTTGAGATTAAACATCACTAAACTTTCATTTTAATACTATTCTTATATCTAAATTCACTCTTAGAGTAAGAACAATAATAATTATTTTTCTATCTGATAATGGCTAGCGTGGAGGTAGAAATACCAAAGCAAGGATAAGGACTTGGACAAACTTCCAAATGTCCCTAAATATTTTTTCATTTTCTTTGTGCTTGCAAGTATTTTGAAGGCATTTAAGTGCACAGAGGTTTGCAAGTGCTTTCTTGTTTGTAAATTTATTTTTATTGTCTATTTAAATCATATAAATATTATTATTTACTTTATTTATTTATATTCTCATTATATAGTTTTTGTTGGTGCATTTTTTTTTGGTTTTGTAGACTAGGTAAACAACTAAATCAATTTTTTATAAATTTTGGATACTTTTTTATATTTTGTTTGTATAGATGACAACATGCTTACAAAAATGCATGTACAACACACTGACATCTTGGGTAGTGATTCCTCCTTTTGGCTCTAGGTTCTCTTTTTTTCCTCTTTTCAGCTATGTAACTTATTTTTATAAAATATTATTTTATTTTCTAGAAAAATAAAATTTTATCAACTTTCTTCTATTATTATAGTTAAATAAAATTATTTCTTTTAAAATAATTCTAGGATTGTAGAGTTGTGTTAGATAGTAAGAAACTAGTGCAATCCTATTGTGAAAGTATGGAAAATCGTTTGGCTAATACATCTTATCTAAATAGTGATTTTTTCTCTTTTACACTTATGTTATTAGAGATACTTAGTTCATTTATCCATACATTTAATTACTTGCAACAATGATGAACATGAATTTAGCAAGGATCTATTATGTGTTTCACATTTAATGATACTAATGCACCTAGTGATTCAATACATTTCTTAAATATCATGATAGTCCAATGTCCATAGATTTATGCATTTGAATGAATTGTTTTCTTTCAAAAATGATGATGAACATAGTGATGATCATTCTCTTACATCTCATGTTGAATCTATGGACACTTGTAACATTTAAATTATCCCTACCCTATATGATGATAGATAAAGCCTTGATAATAATTCATTAGCTTCTCATGTAAACTTCATTGGTGTTTCATTGCATTATCCTATATTACATGAAATTACAAGTCTTAGTGAAGTACTCTTACATAATTATTATGATGGGTCTACCGATGCATCCTTACATGAAAAATATTTTCTTCTTTCTATTCATGAAAATTTATATGATGACATCCTAGTTATTATTGAGCTTAGATTGTACCTAAGTGGTAGAACTTTGAAATGGTTTGATTCACATTGCTTTCTCTACACCTCCTTTATAAATTTGGCCAATTCTTTTATTGCATATTTTTTAGCCCTATTTTATATTATGATAAAGTGGACTTAGAAGTGACTTCTCATGATATATCTTTTCATACTAATTCTATCAATATGGCTTATGTATTTCCTACACCTTATTTCCAAGTTACCCCATGTTCACATGAACACAATTTTGTATACAATGCACATCAAAGGTTAATAGGGCATAATGTTAATCTCCCACTATTGATCCTATCACCAATACACTTAACTCATCTCTTACACCTTGAGCTACATCTAAAGCAAAGGAGCATGAGATTGCCCCAACAAATGCAAATCACTCAAAAGCCAAGATATCTTTATGAGACTTAGTATGCACATCATCTTACTATACATAAATAATGAAAAATATTTGAGGGAAAACCCAAGTTGTGTGTGATGGTACACCACACTTTATTACATCTTTGATGGAGTCTATTGGACACAAGGAAAATCATGATATATTATTTGATGATTAAAAAATCACTTAAGAAGGTTCTTAATGAAACATCACCTTTACACATCATGGTGAAATATGACAACTTATTCATTAAACAATATTTAGTTGACAATAGACCTAACATTAACATATTCACTAATGATTTTTAAAAATAAATAGAAAAATACAATAAAAAATACAACTGTCAAACCTTATTGTTAGAGTATTTACTAGTATGCCTAGAACTTGTTTGGTACTATTATTCTTTAATTTAAGCTAGCCCATGCAAGTTAGACATGCTATTAGATGTAATTACTAGAAAATTAAATTATAGCATCCCTCTTGATGTTCATGGTTACATTCCATGAAATTATTTCCCTTTACTTTATACCAATACATGTAAAATATTGGCATAAATGGAAGATTTTTTGCACATCTATAGATTTTTTTTGGTATCAAGGGGAATCAATCACTTTGTGACTTGGATCAACTTTGGCATTAACACCTTTAAATGAATGTGACAATAAATAGAGATTTTATGAATATGATCATAAAGCAATATATAATAAAATAAATGCAAAAGTAAAATATAAAATAACATAAACTACATATACACAAATATACGCGGTTCACCCAAGATGGGCTATGTCCATAGAGAAACAACCAATCCTTCCTTTATTCTAACCAACAAAAATGAAGAGATACAACCTACAATATATATGTTGTAACTTCCTCCTTGCTCTCTCACAATTTCCACACACAATGCAATTTAATAACAACTATAATACAATTCCCTCATAAAAAGGGGGTTGTCTTTAGGGAAAGAAAAAAAACAAAATAATATCTACCATCAAATCTAGGACCTAATGATAAACAATCCAGATTTACAATATATATATGCATGGCCCCCAGATCCCCTATTGAGGGGATAGGTTCAAACTCCCCTATTGAGGGTATAGGTTCAGACCCCACAAGGGGTACCCCCTACACCCTAACCCTAAAATGTAAACATACTATAAATATTAACCAATAATATTAGGATCCATAACCAACAAGGGCGAGCCCCTATAACCCCTAGGCCAACACTAGGAGGTCCCCAATCCCATACCGATAGGTTGAGTGGGACTTGAACTTGGGTGGGTGAACTACCACACACTTAGAGAAAGTAGCCACACCACTTGAGCTAAACCATAGGGGCTACACCTATAGATATTTTGTTGTACAATAAATATATACAACAATAGATACATCTAACAAATGCATTACAAAGAAAAAAACCCTTAGCCTATGATTATTGTACTTTACACATTTCCAATTGGGGTTCATTAGATTTTATTCCTTGGGATGTAGGTGAATATCTTGTAGATCCTAAATATTTTTTACCATGTTTTTACATGGATCCATCCCTTTATGAAAAATATCGAGGTCCATAAGGATGTAAAGAAGGCATGCATGTGTGAACATGACTCTGAAAATGATATATCTACATCTGAATTGCCATCTCCTCCTAAGTTATCATTTAAAAAAATTTATGGTCCTAGAGAAAATTTATGAAGAAAATTAGGTATAAATCTACACTAGACTAGGAAAGAACAAACAAGGTTGTAAGATATTTACAGTTGAACCAAAAGAGACTTGAATACACCATGGAGTAGTTATCATCTTGAAGACATGACCAACAATTGAAGAATGGAAGTGAAAAGGAAAATAACCTCAAATTGAACTTAAATTTAATCTTAATAAGGCTTCTTGTTCATTTATCACATGTGATATTGCTTATGAAATTATTTTTGGACCTTTAATTGATTCTCCATTTTAATGTTCTATTACATTATAAGGGTTCATTTATTATCATATAGCATGTGTGTTATTATTTATGATTCATATTACATGTACATATATATGAACCTTAAGCAAAAAAAAATTCCAAACATGAGCATAACACTTAATCTAAACCATAGCACAAACTCATAACATCACATGCAAACCATACTAACATCATATGTCTCATGATATAAATTCCAAGTGTTCAATATGCATCGAATTGTCTAAACATATAACATGAAATGATATAATGAGACTATCTAAACATTAGGGGGTGTTGGTGTAAATAGATTTTTTTCCTAGCTAGTTCACTTATAGGTCTTATTTACAAGTTAAGTCCACTTAAGTCCTAGGAATCATTCTAGAAGTCTTAGTTGTCATCTAGATCTTATCTTATCTTTTTGTAATTTAATACTTTTTCCTAGGCCATTTAATATTTGTATTAGTTAGTTGTCTCATAACATAGGATTAAGATACATGTCAAGATATTGTCTAATCCTATCTCACAACCTTTCCTTTATAAGAAATGCCTCTTATGTATATTTACATATTCAATATTGCAATATTACATCCTTAATCATTGCAAAATATTCTTTATATTTCTCTCTTGTGGAAGATATTTTAGTTTGGCAACCTATCCTGGGGTGTTGGGAGTTCACCATTAACTCCTATAGGGTTTGGTTCTCCTAATTATCCCTCCCTCACACCACTCCTCCCATTTTCATGGTTCCTTGTTTTCTATTAAGATCAAGATTGAGAGCATGATTCATCTTGTAGCACCAAATTCATTCCTCGTATCTTTCTAACATCCTCATATGATGAACCTATTTTAGTGTCTTGCTCTTAGATAGTTGTTGGCTATATATGAGCAACAAGGGAATTGATACATGGCGTGGAAATGACTCTATGCACCTCTACTTATTTATGTAAACTCTTGCTCAATCCTATTCTTCTTTGCATAAATGGAATCTAGGTCCAAATACCATTGCTTTTTCTCCTACACTAATTGATCTTAGGTTGCATCTTGGTTAACCTTTGTGGTGACCCTCTATTGAAAAAGGTTGTAGACTTTGTTGATGCCACTCTATATACCATTGTAACTTGACTAATTGAGATGGAAAATGGTACAAATTGTCCATGTGTATGACCATATTGATTTACAATGCTTATCTATACATATTAATCTATTTCAATATGCCACATGGTTAATTATCACTAATTTTATCATTTATACCATACATCATGCATATTTATTGCATTATTATTAAACATTGAGATCAAAATTTGATAGAAAAATATATGATTTTACATTCATCTTCACAAATACATCCTATTTATTTGTACCTCCATGCTTATCCATCGACATAACTAAAAAATATTGATTATTAGATGATGATTATTGAGCTAATTATGATTTTCCTACTTTATTATTTGGATGATAACAAAATTATTATGGTCCTACATTGACATATTTTTAGAGTTATCTTCATATGCAAGGAAATCTGGCCTCCCACCTTTTGCATCATATGCCTTCATTTTTGTATCTCTACTTTTTGGGGATATCATGTTTTCCCCTTACATATTGCACTTTTTGGCCATATCCTTCATTGGGTTCATCATGCCTTCTTGTATTACACATATTTTTATGCCTCACAACATTATATTTCCCATGTGGAGGAAATTGCCATGATAACATGCACTTTCATGCATACACTTTACACTTATGTGCTTGCATGACCTAATGATGTTATAATATTTACACTATGGGTACTTACAACAGTTCTCACTTTATTGATTACATGTTATGCCATGTATTAAGATATTTGTCACACCAGGGACATTGTGAGCCTTCCTTTTACTATTAAGAACATGTTATGGCATATATTGAGATTTGCATCACTAGTAGGGACCTATTTCCTTACTTTTGTTGTTCATGCTACCACATTGGGGTCAGAACCTACCCTAGTATCTTATATTCTTATACTGGTGTTCTTTTCCATTGAGGACCACATCATCACTTTTTCTCACCTATGTCGAAAGAAACCTTATTTCGTGAGGATATAGTCCAACCCATGCACTTATTACCATTCAAAACGCTTTATGTGATTGATGTACAATGCATTCATTCACATCTATTAATTTACATTCTTATATTCCTGACTTACATTTACATTTCATTTATTGTGTTTCCCTCTATTACAATTCCTTGTATCATATGCATGTAATCAACTGTAGGGGCATATTTATTGCTAACATTCTCATGTTGAGTTTTGTAGACAATTACAAGTGCCTATAGAGAATAATCACTAGAAAATGACATATTTATGCTTTATGCACCATATCAACTAATCATTGCTAAGTGAGGCAAATCATCACCACTTTTTGTATAGACAAATCTCTCTAACCCTACTTCCTCCCTCTCTCTCTTTTGATTATTGATGTTGAGATTTAAATTCTAGTTGCTCTTGCATTACAAAAGATAATCATGACATAATTTTCCTCTATTTAATATGTTTCTATGGATAATGCATGCCAAAGGATGAACCTACATGATCACATTCTACAAGTTTTGTTGCTTTATATGGACCCCCCATGATATCCTTTTATGTATAAATAACTATTTAATATTCATGATTTTTAGTGCTACATATGCTGAGAAAAATGATCATATTAGGATTCATATGCACCTCAATGTAAGGGAAAAATGTCATGGTGAAATTTACATACCCATGCCATTTCCCATTCACTTCTATTGTCTATTTCAAGAGATTTCCTTAATATATATACATATCGACATATGGTGTAATATTATGTAATTGTGGGTTTGTTCCCATAGCCCTTATTTATCCCCATAGAAACATGTTCACATACATTCATACATACCCTATCAATATACACACACACACTTTGATATATTCAACTAAATTGCACTTTAATTACACCTACTTATGCACCTATCCCTATGCATCTATTGTCCACTTTGATCTAGCCATTTTCATATCTTAGGGAATTTTTATGAATGTGGGGTTGACTTATAAACATATACTTGACAATTTTCTTTTTAATTTTGATAAAATTTAAATTCAAAATTTGGCCAACTCTTGCCCATTCATTTCTTTCCTAGTATTGTATTAACACATTTACATGATTTATTGTTATACCCTTATAATTAAAGGCATTTAATGACATTTATTTATGATATTTTCATATCTAAGAATTCTTAGATATATCATTCACATTACAAGGAAGAAAATTTGGAATTGGTGCACTAAAATGAATTTAGATTTGCACTTTTAGTTTATAAGCATTTGCATTCAATTTAGATCTACTATACTTGACTATTTTCTTAAGTTTTTTGAGGTTTAAATTAGGTGAACATGTCCCATTGTGACATATTTATTTTCAAAGATACTTTTAAATCTACTAGTCTTGGATAGTAGAAAAGATGGAGAAAACATAAACAAATTAGGAAAATATAGAAGTAGAAGAATATAGGCTACTAGGTCATTTTTTGCAAGAAAATGTGTGTCCTTGGTATAAAAACTAAACTCATCATAATATAGACACAATTTTATGGTCCCAATGTGAGATACAAACAAAGATCACACTTGTTTAGATTGAGTTACCTAGAATTTAGTTTGTTGGATTTATTTCCTAGAGACCAACAATTCCTAAGAAACTCATTGAAAAAAAAACATTTATACCTTTGGGGATTGAAGTAGGTTTATGATAAAGTGAATTTCTATGGTTAGAAAGGT
>VDFB02070341.1:0-16549 GCA_007258455.2 Sequoia sempervirens
CTAACCTTTTCATTTGACCAACATTAACTAGTGTGAGATTAGTCTTGACCTTGTGTGCACGTACAATGTATTCTACCCCATCTTTAAAAAGATGATACTTGTTCTCCCCCCTATAAAAGATTTCCTTTCTATCAAACATATAAGGACTCCCTAATACAAGCCCACAAATATCCAGAGGTACAACATCTACTTCTACTTCATCAATGAAATTAGCAGTAATGGAAAAATGCAATTTGCACTGTTTTGTCACCTGCAACTATGCATCATTACATACCCATCCAAGTGGATAGGGCTTAGGATGAGGAGTAGTAGTTAGATTCAATTTCTTAACAACCTCTTCAAAAATCAAGTTGACTTGAGAGCTTGAATCAAATAGTGTATCAATCTTTGTGTGTTTAGTTACCACACGAATGTGGAACAATTCATTCCATTGTTTATCAACTTTAGGAGTGGATACTTTACTTGCATTACTTGTACTTGCATTAGAAATACTTGCATCAGAAGAGAGAATTATACTTTTCCCTTTACCTTGGATCCCGGCAGCAACGATCTTTGTCTCATCTCCGGAATCAGATCCAAGATCCTGTTGAATGATAGCAGTAGTAGTCTTTTGTTTGCCTTTATTGCCTCCAAATCTTTTTGGCCTTGCTTCCGGATGCAATTTCCAGCACCTCGATTCATCATGCCCCTCTTTCTTGCAATGTGAGCATGTGGGTTTTTCACCCTCTTTCTTCACCGTAGCTGTCTTCTTTCCTTTACCTTTATCTTTTTCTTTATCTTTACCCTTAGACTTTCCATTAGACTTAGATGTATTTTTATCAAAATTATCAATGAATGATCCCTTACCTCTAAACTCTAAGTGGGTAGCTTGGACACAAACTTCTTCAAGGTTATTGGGATTCAAAACCAAAATTGAATGTCTAAGGTAGGAATGAAGACCTCCTATATACTTCAACAAAGTATCCTAGGTGTACAATGGAACATCTAATGCAATAGCCCTTTTACGAAATTCATGAGTGTACTCCTGAACAGACTGACCTTTCCCTTGCCTAAACATCTGCCAATTCATCATTAGCTGTTGCATGTAGCCTAAGGGATAGAATTGCTTTTTAAGAGCACTTACAAATTCTGTCCAGGACAAGTTGACTTTACCATGTTGGGAGATTTCTGCTCTAGTCCTACTCTCCCACCAAGTTAGAGTTGTACCCCCTAACCGAAGAGTAGCAAGTTGGATCCTATCAGCATCATCTACGAGGTTTTGGACTCTACAATAGACTTCAACCTGCTGAATCCAATCATCTAGTTTTTCAACATTTAATTCACCACAGTATTTTGGTAAGTCAAATTTTACATCCAACTTAATTTTGGGCTTATGTGCACCCTTAAAAGGATTAAAAGGCATAGAATGAGTAGAAGAAGGAGAAGAAGGAGAAGAGGGAGAAGAAGGAGAAGAGGGAGGTGTCTTCGGAGGCTCAAGATCATCTCCTGATTTCTTTCCTTTGCCTACATGAGCTTCATGTCTCCGCATCTTTTCTTGCCTCTCCTGGAATAAGACTTCGACCATGGCCTTCATGTCGAGAAAAGCCTTCTGAAATTCCTTCTCACCAAGCTCAGAACTTTTTCCATCATTTGGATTTTCCATCTGTGTTCGCGAATGAGCTCTTCATCTTCCAATCTCTGGATTAAACTCTTCAAGCTTGCCTTTGCCTTGTTGAAGCTGGGAGCGTGTAAGCATTCGAATCTGCAATACTTAGTCAAAACACAGCTCTGATACCAATTTGATCCGATTTAGGATCTAAGACGATTGCTTAAAGAATGCATAACAATTACAATTCCAATCTCCAAATTACTAAAATGAAATCAACACCATAACATAATTAAACTAATGGAATTGAGAAAAAGACAGAATTCAAAAGGAGACAAGAAAGAGAAAATGCAAACATCTTGATAACAGAGTTCATCGTAAAAACGACTATGTCTCTGGGTCCCTCTCCAAAGAGTAGACCGATCCGATTGATTTCTTCAAAAAATTGGCATTACATCAGCTTGCAAGCTCTTCCCTTCAAGTACAATGGAATTCCAACGTTCTCCCGACGTACAGGAATAGCAAAATATCTCCCAAAAAGTTCTAAGTCTCCAACACTTGAGGAATTCTCAATTACCCCTCTAAGCCTCTAATCTCCCCTTTTTATACAAAAAATTTACTCAATTTGGTTAACAACCAAATGATTTACAAAATCCACCTTATCTCTCCATTTTTACATAAAAATCTTAATAATCTCCTTTACATAGATAAATTAACAATAATATCCCCCTTTAAAAATTCCAAGCCCCTAATTTTATTCTTTCCAGGCATTTGTTGTTACAAAATAAATCTTGATTTATTTTGTTGGGGTGGCAAATTTAATAATTTTAGAAAAAAATAATAAAAATCTCCTTAAATTTGGGGATTCCACCTTTATGGAAGGCTCCCCACAAAGTGTGGGCCACCCCATGTTTAGGTGGCGCCCCACTTTATGTGGGCCACCCCCCATTACATGGGTGGCATTCCACACTATGTGGGTCGCCCCCCATATGGTGGGTGGCTTCCCACTAAATGTGGGCGACCCCCTTAATGGGTGGATTTATCCCACTTTTTTAGGAGTATACATTTTTTATGTATTTTATTTTATTTTGAATTATTTTTTTCCCAAAATATTTTCCAAATGGAGGATTGAGGAGATGACAAGTGTCAAGGGCTGATTGTTCGTTGTGCTGACTGGGTGTTGATGTCATCAGGTTGACCTAGATTTTGACCATCTGTAACTTCGTCATACAGACTCCGTTTTTCATGAAATGAACTTCGCTGGAATCATGATGATGAGCACTACACAATGGTGTTGACTTTGGCTGATTTTGAAAGCTTTCATTTTTCCCCTTTTTCTAGCCTATTTTCTGAGGGTTGACCATAGGTTTGACCTTACATATTTTGAGCTTCGGGACTCCGATTGACTCTGTTCGAGTTACGTTGGAGTCAGGATTTCACCCTCTTGTTGATGATACCAATTCTGAAGATAAAAGAGAAACTTGAATTTTTGACAAAGATCCTGGGATCAATAGGAAACAATTACACTTAGCCAGGAGAACTTATTCCAAACATTTTTCCACCATGGAACTTCCAACCCACCATACTTTTGAGCAATCAACTCCTAATACCCACTTGCCACTGTGAAGATTCCCTTAAGATCTGGACTCCAGGCCAAAATATCCTTATCCTGAAGAGACCTGCATCATATAGTCATTCAGTGTTAACAACTAAGACTATCAGCTCAACCAAATTCCATTATCATCAACATTATTGGTTCTTTCATTGACATTGTGCACTGACATCTTGAGGAATTTGTTGATGGTTGAAACTGTTTGAGAATCCATTGTCTGATTCAATTGTGAGTCAATGTTGTCTTCACCTTTCTCGTCAACTACCTGTGTATCTTAGCTGAAATTTGCATTACCTCCACCATCTAAACGTCCATATTCAACATAGTAATGTACCATTTGAGGTACAACAAATGTGGCTTGTGGAGATGGGAACGAAAAAATTCCCTATTCTTCTTGGCAATGTAAATCAATACCCAGATTCATAACTCCCTCTACCAACCATGATAGTTGGCTAGGCTATAAGGGAAGACTAAGACCATCTTCCAATTCCTTACGCTAATTGTCTACCATGTCATGAGATAGTTGATCACCCACCACTTGTGCAATTGAATTAGTAGTACTTTGAGGTGTATGCGGTATACCTTCCTCTACCTATAATTTCATTGTACATTGCAATTCAGTATCTAAAAGAGTGGATAATAATGTGTGTGCCACTTCATTTGTTGAAACAACAAAACCTAATAAACTAAGGATGTTCTACACTACAAAAGAATCATCAACTATGCTAAATTGAAATGTGTCACTGGGATGTATGTCATCCATTAGTGCATCAGGATTGAGGGGCCATATCCCTGTCATTTTGATTCCTATTGTGATATTCAACATTGTGAACACTTTTTTTAGTGATTTGTTGCCTAGTTATGCCAATTCTACCCTCTTGATTTTAATGTTTGGATACCTTACTTGTCATGTTGCTCATTTATATTTGAAGTATTATTTAAATGGTGAAAACATACTCACATCTAGGGTTGTAGTTTATGTGACGTATGTGTGGGAAATATAAGCAAATCAATACCCAATGTCCTTTCCTCTTAGATTGTTGTGACTATGACATGGCTTCCATGGTCATAAAAAATTAATAAGTGCTTGTTTATGGGTGACACACCTCTTGGAACTTATTGTCCAAAGTGGTGCAACCAATTAATAAAAAAGTTCTTTTGTCATCCATGCGTGTGGTTGGGTTGCCATGCATGCACTTGGTTCACAACCTGCAATATGATTTTTTAGCTACTTTTACTCTTAAACAAGTAGAACCTTGGTATACTTTTTCTAGCAAAATTGATACAGCAAAGAATGGTTATCCATTATCGACTCTTAGGAATGATGTACAACACACTCCTACTACCTCTTTTGGCTAACACCATCATCACACCATTTTTATTTACTTGAATAACAGTTTCAACATAATTCCATATTCATTGAGGACTATATGGATCTACATCATACGCCATGGACAATGTCTTATCAAAAATAAATACAACAACAGGTCTAAGGTTGAATGCCTCATCTTTGTTAAGCCCTTTAGTTGTTCACAAGGCAAGTTTTGGATGACACCTCTTAAAACTAGTCCACCGAGACTTCCCAAACAACCCATTCTTAAAAGGGTTGGGTCTTGTTTAACAAATTTGGTTACCTTTGCCTTGAGATTAGTAATCTCAAGGTCATGGCCAACTACAACCATCTCTTTGCACCATTCCACAATAAGAGCTTCTTCATCTTTTGTCAAGACAATTGGAGGACCTTTCTTCAACATGGATGTAAGCCCACACAACTAGTCAGTGAGTGTGGTTGTTGGGATTCTCCATGTTTTTGTTACAATCCTTGTTGATATATCATTATCCTCAACATCTTTAAGAACCCCAATCATGTCCTCTATCAACCACTCCCATTCTGATGTTGTATTTTGTGTTCTTGGAGGTGTAGTAACCTCCACTACTGCCACAATAAGTTGTGGACTTGTGCTTTCCACATGAACTAGAGGATCTTTATTTGGGGGGGTCTAACTCCTCTTTTATGTGGAGGCAACCTTGTCATGACTCTTTTTTTGGCAAGTCGGGTTCTCATTTGAGCTCCATTTTTCATCTATAATTAACAATAACAAATATGAATGTTCACAAGAATCAAAACTAGTAAAGGAAACAAAAATAATTTTTCAATATTATTGGCAAACAATAAAACTTACACCATTTTCATAACCATTGACAATTCATTGTGTGTAAGATGACTTTGTAAGTTCACAGTGATGTTTGAACATAAGATTATTAAATGATTTCCCTTTACAAATTTTTTGTTTCCAAATTTAGGTGTACATGTTGATAGTTTATATTCTATAAGATGTTTACATTTTACTTTTGTTGGGATTTTTTACTATTATGTTAATTTCAAATTGACATTAGTAGTAAAAATGAAAACATCATATATGCATTTACAGTGTAGTGGGTAGAACATTTACATCGTATAAAATCGATAGAAATTTACAGAACAACATTTACATCCTATACAAGAGGTGACCCATTAACAATTTAGTAAACATAGGCATTAACATTATATATCAGAAAACCCCATCTATACATTTGCAGTACACTAACTACAACATTTTGATCTTCTAGATCATATAGAAATAAATAGTGGCTAACACATCCACACACAATGTCCACTTCCTTGCATTTATTGGCTATAACTGCAAACATTCCTATGGCTACAACAAATAGGCATTCACATGCATAAATGATATAACCCCATCTATGCACTTACAACTCAATAAGATGAACATTTACATCATATACAATATATAGGTATTGACAAGCATTAACAATATAAATAAATACTCCAAATATGCACTAACAATTTATAACTTAAAACCTCATATGTGCACTTACAACAAACATGGTAAAACATTTACATGGTATACACGAGATAGGCATTCCTAGAGATAAACACTATAACCAAAAACCCTATAGATTATGCACTTACAACACACTAGGTATAACAATTACATCGTATACAACATATATGCATTGAGAGGCATAAATAATATAGTTAAAAACCCCATATATGCACTTACAACACAATAGGTAGAACATTTACATTGTATACACCAGATATGCATTCACATCCATAAACAATATAACTTCAAATCCTAAATATGCACTTACAAGTCTATGGGTAGAACGCTTACATCTTATACACCAAAAATATATTCATAGGCACAAACAATAAAACTTAAAACCCCATATATGCACTTACAACAAATTGGGTAGAATATTTACATAGTATACAACATATATGCATTCCCAAGCATAAACAATATAACTTAAAACCCCATAGATATGCATTCCCAGGCATAAACAATATAACATAAAACCCCATATATGCACTTATAACACACTGGCTTAAGCAATAACAATGTAGAGAACAAGTAGGCATGCAAAGTATATGTTAGACTAGTATAATACCCGAAAGAATACACAAATTGGTTGTTGTAGTCTTCTATTGCTACTTCGTCTTCTTATGTAGTTGCCTCTAGAAAAATATAGAAGACAATAAAAAAAAGAGAGGAGAAAACAATTTATGAAATTGGCGAGAGATTCATATGAGAAAAATAAAAAGATTGAATGGATGTCATGCCTATTTGAATTGGTAATTTATTAATGATTTGTTGAATGCTTGTTTGGTATGAAGTCATAAAATTTTGTCCTCTTGTTTGGATTTTCAAATATGAATCTTACCATAAATTGCAGAGTTGATTGGTTTGGTTGAATGCTTGTATGTTGTGGATTGTTTCATTTATGTCTTCTTTTGATGGGATCATTGGTGGCCTTAAAGTTTGTTTGCGTTGGATGTAGGTGGGCATGCAGATGGAAGTGACCAGTAGGTGGACGATTGAGTTTGATTCGTGAGACACATGACCATTTTTTTTATGTTAGAAGTGCATTTTGTTATTGGGAAACTAGGATATAAGATGGATCCGATATGATACAGTGACTTGACATATGAGTTTGTTTGATGTTGACGTGGTAGTTACCTTTTGGAATGACTGAATGAAATGGGAAATCAAAGCATATGTGTTTGAGACTCCCAATTTGTATTTTTTGTATTTTGGGGTGCAAATTTTAATGCAATGGTACATATCTGAGCACCATGGATTGTATTTGGGTTGTATGTGAAGCTTAATGAATATTCTCAAACTTGTAAGATTGTGATGATGTATTTCTTTTTTGGGAGAAATATAAATGAATTATAAAACAAATATTATTTATACATTGATTAACCATTATTTATTTGCTTGTTGGATAAAAATTGTATATTAATTGGTTAATAAGATGTTTCACTGTGAAACCCAATTAAATCAACTTATATCCCCACCAGGGCTTAAATTTGACGGTCCACCTTGCCCATCATGAATTTCTTTTTCTACGGTTTAGTCTTCATTATTGCCTTTCGCATGACAATTATTTTTTTTTACTGCAAGTGAAATTTTATATAATAAGGCACTGATTGGCGAGGGACATGAATATTTTCAACATAAGGCACATGCCTCCTCTCTGCCATAAAAGCACTGCCAATACCTAGGCAACCATCTCTTGGAATAGGTCGAAAAAGATGACAATTTTTTCACCTGCTGTCCATTCATCTCAAATTTAAAAAACCTCAAAGTCTATTATAAATTTGATTTATGATAGTATTAGCATAGAACTTGTAACATACTGATATTAAAATGAAACTAACAAATCATAATGCATTGGTGTGTTCTGCCTCATATGGGATACATCACCATTACAAATGTAAACAAAAAAATGACTTTTAAAACATTTTAAATTCTTGATAGAGTAGGAGGTATTTTTCCACTGCGTGTCAAATTATGATATTGCTATCAGGATTCAACCGTGTAGTTTCGAGTCAAACTCATTGACCCATGTTTCATGGGTAGTGGTTCAACAAGAACCCATCTCTCATGATATCGAATGGTCCACTTAGCACTCATTGCATCTAGGTGATGCTCACAGAGGTGAAGCACTGGTCCGTCCCGAGAGGTCACCCATCCCAGTACTGCTCCAGCTCAAGCGCGCTTAACCGGGGAGTTTTCTCCAAGGTTAAGCCCGCTTACCTTGCAACCCCATTTGCAAAACCTTCAGGAAGTGTTGTTCCTTAGGAACCATTCATTATAGAACCCCTTTAGCTCATCAATTGATAATTAGGAGGTGTTTTCCATAGCGTGTCAAATTGTGATATTTCTATCACGATTCAACCATGTAGTTCGAGTCAAACTCATTGACCCATGTTTCATGAGTAATTGGTTCAACAAGAATCTCTCATGATAGATAGTCCTTGCACTCATTGCATCTAGGTGATGCTCACGAAGGTGGCTTGGTCAGGTCAGGAGGTCCGCCCCATCCCGATGCTTGCTCTGACTCAAGCAGCTTAACTGGGGAGTTTTCCCCAAGGTTAAGCCCACTTAGCTTGCAACCTCATTTGCAAAACCTCCAACAAGTGTTGTGCCTTATGAACCATTCATTATAGAGCCCCTTTAGCTCATCAATTGATAAGTAGAAGGTATTTTCCACAGCGTGTCAAATTGTGATATTGCTATCACGATTCAACCGTGTAGTTTGAGTCAAACTCATTGACCCATGTTTCATGAGTAGTGGTTCAACAAGAACCCATCTCTCATGATGTCGAATGGTCCATGGCACTCCATTTGCATCTGGAACGATGCTCATAGAAGTGAAGCTTGGTCCGTCCAGTCACCATTCCGAATGTACTCTAGCTCAAGCGTGTAACGAGTTTTCTCAAGGTTAATGCGATGAGTGCTAAGTGGACCATTTTACAGTATCATGAGAGATTGGGTTTGTTGAACCACTGCTCGCTAGCTTGTAGACCGATGAGTTTGACTTTCCGAAAACTTAGGTGAATCACGATAACAATATCTGAGCTGACTTGCGTTATTCCTCCCATCAGTGATGAAGGCTCTAATATGGTAAACACAACACTGTTGAAAAGTTTGCAGAGTAGAATGGCACAATAGCGGGCAACTGGAGAAACTTTCACGGTGGCACGGGTATCTTTGAGATGAACCTCGTGAACGAACAGTACTTCGCACCTTTAATGAGCATCGCCAGATGCAATGATGCTAAGTCGGAAGCGATACGTTCTTGAGCTCCTGCATGAAACATCGGAGTCAATAGTTAACGATTGAATCACATTAATATCATAATTTTAAATTCTTCTTTTGTTTGGCGTCTTTCCCGTTTCATACACTCTGCTCCATTCCACTGCTGATACATCAAGCGTTGTTAGAGACACTCTCATCAAAACATCCAATATATCTAATGTTAGAGTTGTTCGTCAGATATCTTTTATTATGTTTTTCCTTGAAAATCTTCTTTCACATGCCACTGTACTTGCTGGAATAGTAAGGATTGTTTGCCATAGCTTTTTCATGTTTGGATAACTTGTATGTGAGTTTGTGACACAAAAAACCCTCCAAGCTTCCTTCATTGATAATCCCTCACAACTAAGATGAAGAGTATCAAAAAATATATGCAACTCTTGTTTACAAGCTTCAACATTAAATAATGTTTCATTTTCTTCTCCCTCACATTAAGTATGTTGCATGTGTTGAAAAATATTATCAAGCCAACACTTTGAATTATCTTCTCTAGCATGAGCATCCTTTAGATAATGACAAGGACTAAACAACTTTACAGAGTTGAAAAACACAAGATCAGGAAATCTTCCATTCAAACAATCTATAAGTGCTTGAACATATTCTTTTGCAAGTTGTTTACAACTCTCTAATGAACCATCGATGCAAGATTTTAGTGATTGTTTTTGTGAATCAACATAATCACCATGTGCATGTGAAATTGCCACAAACCACAATTCATGCCTATGAACAATGCCCTCTTTATCAGTAATCTCTAAATAACCATATTTAGAGGCATCCAAGAATTTAGATAAGTAACAGGTACCATCAGCAAATGTATCACTTCTCATAAACCACCTACTTAAAGTGTTTATAGTAATATCAATAGATGCCCATAATGATGTAACATCAACATACTCTTCTTGAAATTTTCTATTCCGCTTGTTCAACATAAGCATTATATCTGCAAGCATGTGTAAACAAAATTGAACTGAAAATATTCTTGCCTTATCATACCATGACTCTCTCTTTTCATTTTTCCATAAAGTCAATATAGGAGGCATCAATACAACAAGCCTTTCAATAACTTGTCCTCTTGAAAGCCATCTAACTCCATGAATTTGAAGAGCTTGAAGAGTTTCAAGTTGCATGACTTCCTATAAAGAAATGAGTTCCTTGTTTCTTTTAGTAGAATTTTGTACCCAAGAATACACCTTATTTGCTAATTTCTCAACAAATAACAATTTAGGAATTTTTTTGGAAGCATCTAATGCAGCTAAAGCTTCACGATGAGCAATGCAATGAACACCTACAAGATTAGGAACATCTTTTTTCATAAAAGAAAAAAGCTCACTCTCACTACCAACCATGAATGAAGCACCAACTATGGAAACAACTATTAAGCGTGTATTTAAAAGCCCCCTTTCTTCCTTTAAAACATTGATTGCATCATAAGTTCTTTTTTCTTTTCCATCACAAACATTTATGAGCTTTAGAAATAGCGAAGTTGGTTGCCCCAACCCTTTTGAGTCTAAAAAAGTTGAATAGACCATAAGATGCTTCTCTAAATTGTGATCTGTACTTTCATCCAACATCAAAGATAAAAAAGGACTATCCAACATTCTAGTAGTTTGTACCTCTTCAAGATACTTAGATATAGCAAAAAGAAATTGATTTGCAGCCATTTGATTTGTGTATGAATTGTAGTCCTTATTCTTTGGCATGTTTGGTAACTGTAATGTCATTTCAAGAGAGCAAAGTGATTCATATTTTGAAAGGGGTAAATCCTCTTGAACCATCCAAAAAACTAATTTCATAGTTGTGATGACTCTTTCCTCGTTAATGTCATCAACATTTGCTATATGTTATATAATAGGTTTTGCTTTATTTTCATTCCCACATGTCCATTTAGCTAGTGAAATCTTATGAATGTTTGAATTGGCATGAGTAACTAATGAATCATGTTGTAAATTAGTGCAACCATTACCTGCTCCCCATACTCCAGCCGTATTATGTGTTTCACAATATACGCATTTCATAGACTTTTTTTCCTTCATATATTGTACATTTTAGCCACTTAAACTTTACTTTCCATTCCTCACGAAATTCTCGTTTTACTTCAAGTTTTCTTTTCTTTTCTTTTCTGTGTATTGTTTTCTCTTGTTTGATATTCATCAGAATACTCTTCAGTGTACCCCAAAATATCTAAGTCTTCATTTAAATCAAAATTATGATCTTCATTGGGTGCTACAACTTCAAATGTACTTGACCATGGTAAAAAATGCTTGATAGAAGGTTGATTTTTTTTTTCTCCGAGACATTTTCAAATTGTAATCCCTACATATTTTAAAAATAAGAAAGATTTAGATATTTTGTTCAAATTGATCTAAATTTATAAAAAATGAACTATAAAAATAATAATTTAATATAAACTAACAACCATATAGAGAATAGGGGGTTGTGGGTAAATCATTATTTTTAAGGCAAAAGAAATAAAATAAAAATCATCTTACTCTTCTTACTTCTTATTGTTACAAATCTTCTTCTTCTTCCTTTTTATTGTAAGTTGTAAGTGTGAAAAAATCTATTAAATAAACTCAAAATATTTAGAACCGAAAAACTCAAAATATTTAAATTTTTAAAAGAATTAAAGGATTTATTTTTCAAAATTTACATTTTAAATTTTTTTTTAAAATTTGAGATTTGTTCTTTTATTAAAACATAGAAAAAATTTATTATACGATAATTACATGTATTAACATACGATTAAATATTTATTTTTACTGTATATACGGCCATCAAATTTAAGCCCTGACTGATTCCCCCCTATAGACACCGCTGCACAATCAGATCCTTTCCATTAACCATTTCATTTTCGTAATGAATTTTCTGTTACAAATCATGTTTACTTCGGGCATGAATTTTGTGTTTTAAGACATAATACCCTCCTAAGCCGCATGGTATCCATCATCGTGTTGGCCCAAAACTAGAAATAAATAATTGTGTTGATAAAATCCGTGTGGCGCCGTGCTATTCATGCAGTTCTGAATGAGCTATTAAATGAGGAGGCGTCTCTCTTTGGGGCACGTTCAACTTAAACTACCCAAATCCAACGGAGTTCCGCGCGGCTAACCCTCCGCCTCCCCGACGCCTGCTTGATCCCACTTAAAAAAACATAATTACAGGAAAAAAGGTGGCTGCAGATCTATTCGATGCATTGCATTTAAGGAGGATGACAGTCACAGGAAATCAGGGAAACGCTTTAGCAATTTTGGATGGCCATAAGGATTTGGAAGTGGCAAGAAATTCAAATGGGTTATGTCAGAAGGTTTTGTTCCACCTGCCCAATTCTTTGTTTTTCTGATTAAAATTTTCGTTTGAATTCCGTTTTTGAAGGCTCTCCATGCATGCATGCAAAGAAAGATATTATTTCAGGTGGGTCTGCAATGGTTTCGGAGACTATTTTTGGTTTGTTTGTTGCATGGAAGTAGTAATTCACATCGCTCATCACTGAAAGTTCTTCCCTGCCAATCTAAAACAATGTTTCTCTCTATGAAAATTAGGGTTGAGTTTCCTGTTGCTGAAACCATGCGCAAGAAAGTGCATTTTTTCCATTTTGGTCCATGATTTTTTGGAGAGCTAGATGTACTCAATGAAGGTAATAATCTTCTTTCTGTTCATAACTCTTCCATAGGGGTAAAAGGCAGAAATTTGGTTCTGAACAAGGAAAAAGGTTTCAATACGAAATCGAAGGATTGTGAAAAATTTTCATAATAAGATTTTGGATTTTGCTAAACTGAAGAATTTGTCAGGAAGGAGGAGGATTTTGGCAACCCAATTGGTGAATTTTCGAAACATCTGCTGGGGTGGAGGATTTCGGCCATACAGTTGATAGATCTTGAAAAGAAATTGTTGGAAAGCAGAATGATACTCGAAACCTAAGTTCTAGTTTTCTCTGTTGGCCTATTTTTTTTAATTTAACAAGGACTCTTTTTTATGTGTGGGGGAATTCGAAGTGCTTAAATACTTAAGGGAGAGGGGAAATTGTATGTATGTATATGAAGCAGTGGGGCTGGGTGAGTGGAAAGATAAGTGCTTGGCTACTAAAGAGAAGGGATTTTGTAAATATTGCTTTCTTAACAGCTTTGAATAAACAAAAAGGTCCTGAAACTTGCAAGAGTTCAGGACAAATACTTGGATGCTAATCCCATCCTGGATATCTAACCTTCTTCAGGCCTGTAGCAATTATATGGGTTTCTCTTCTGAAAAAAATAATTTTTTAAGAAGACAGACTAGAGTATGAATGATTTGGAGGATGCCACTTTGAGGATGAATGTGTTAAGGCCCTTAGTGCTTGACAGTTCAACACCAAGACTTCATTGGAGATCGGCATCCTGGTGCAAAATGTCCACTCTTTCCCCTCCATCTCCTTTACCAGAGACAAGTTCTACCAATGATATTGAAAGAATGACTTGTAACAAGTCCGGATTGTATGATGATACTGCAGAGGAAAGCAGAGAGAATGAGGTCCTAGGTTCCTGCTTTTTGGATTCACAAGGCAGGAAAATGGAACTTCTCCACCCACCATTGAGAGCTCTCTCGCTCTCAAAATGTTATGATAAGGAACAGACTTCAGGAAAAACAACTTTAGATTCCTCAGGAGTGTTGAAATTGCACTCAAAGTGCCATGATAAGGAATCCATCTCAGCAAACGCAACAGCGGATAACTTAGAAAAGCCAACTATGGATGCCAAAAATGGGATAAAGATGAAAACTGATTGGGATTCTGTTGAGGACGTTTCTGATAGTGAAGAATGTCGTGCCAAGGTTAGGAATATTTTGGGAGAGAATGAGGTGCTGGATGAGGCTGAGGATCGTATGGCACAATGTGACAAAGAGTGTTCACAGATTCTTCCTTATCTGTTTTTAGGTAGTAGAACTGTGGCTCAGAAGCTTTCAACATTGCACTATTGCAGAATCACCCACATTCTGAATTGTGTGGGTTCTGTATGCCCAGAAATTTTTCCAAATGATTTTTCATACCGGACACTTTGGTTAGAAGACACACCAAATGAGGATCTAATTTGCATTTTGTATGATGCTTTCGATTATATTGAGGAGATTCAAAGGCAGTCAGGTTCCAGGTTATTTCTACATTGTTGCCAAGGGGTTTCACGCTCTGTTGCAATTGTTATTGCATACTTAATGTGGAAAGAGCATAAATCATTTGATGATGCATATGCATTTGTCAAGGAAGCTAGGTGTATTGCAAGCCCTAATATTGGTTTCGTTGTCCAGCTCATGCAGTGGCAGTCAAAAATACAAACACCCCCTAGTGCAAAGATTTTTCATATGTATCGATTGGCTCCTTCCTCTCCATATGCGCCTTTACATTTAGTACCCAAAAGTGTAAACCATCCAAGTATTTGGGCCCTTGATTCAAGAGGGGTCTTTATAATCCAGATAGATAACAAGCTGTATATATGGAGAGGTGAGAAATCTGATCTAGACATGGCTGCAGCTGCAGATCGGAGTGCTTTTCAATTGCTGAGATATGAGCATGCAAAAGAGCCATTTGTATCCTGCAGGGAAGGATTTGAGTCAGCAGAGCTTTGTGAAGCTCTTGGAATCAGCGATGCAGACTATATGCAATTGAAAAGGAGACAAGGAGAAATTTCATTTTCATCTGAAGTAGGAGAAAAGCTGGTTGCAGAGTATAATACAGATTATGAGTTATTCTGGAAAGCCAAATTTGGTGGGCTCTCATGCCTCCCATCAATGGAGCAGGCATAACAGTCTCCCTGCCAGCTAAAGCTGAATACTTGGGCTTATTGCAATATGGTGATAGCTGTGATAATTAGTGACTTTTGATTTGTTGTTTCACAGGTCATACCTCAATTTAATAGAAAGTGTTATCATTTCACTTATCATAAACATGCAAGAGAGAAAATTGAGAACTGAATGAACACAGCAAAACGGTTACAGTACCTTGGTTGGAGAACTAACCAGTGATATATTTAAAATGAAAAAATGAAAAATTGTGCTGATTATAATTGAGGATAGCACCCCGGTGAAATTTTTGATAACATGATGACCAATGATATTCTTTGTACACCTATGGCAATGGTGAATGGAGAAAACACTCTTGAATGTCTTAGACAGTCATAAGGTATGCCCAACTCTTGAATTTCAGTCTATTTTCCTGCATATGTCCAAAAAGTGAAATAATGATTGAAATTGCTCACATAAATAGCTCCAAGAAAGAGCTTATATACAAATAGTCTGCAACTTTTCCATTTTGTATATAATACCAAATTGGCACTCAAGGGAGGTAGCACAACCATTTTTATCACAAGATGCTTTATCCACAGCTGAAGCTCTGGTTCAAACATCTGCTTCCAGGTTCTTGTAGTAACCCATTTTTTTCTATGTTTGGCACTAGCTTCTTATGTACCTAGATCAATCATATTTGACAAATTTGCAATGTTTCAATCTTTCAAGGGACGTAGCACAACCATTTTTATCACAAGATGCTTTATCCACAGCTGAAGCTCTGGTTCAAACATCTGCTTCCAGGTTCTTGTAGTAACCCATATTTTTCTATATTTGGCACTAGCTTCTTATGTACCTAGATCAATCATATTTGACAAATTTGCAATTTTTTAATCTTTTAAATTAAGAAAAGTTGCCTACCTGATGAAATATTTTAGAGATTGTGCAAGCAATCTCTTTGCCAAAAAATGTTCCAAGTGAAAGAATATAAATTTGTTAATTAGAGCATATGCCATGAGAAGAAATAGATGAAGAAATTGTTTTACGTAGAAACCAGTCTAAAATAGAAAGGTTTGAAAATCATAATCAAGGAGAATTCATGACATCTTTTTGGTACAATTCCAGATGATAAACTATCTTGTGCTTGTTTGATCATATTCATGATAAGTTTTTAAGAAACACAGTTATTTTTCACACTTTTTTAATGTTTGGCCATACTGAAACAGATATTTTTGTTCATCACTTGTAGTCAACTGTAATGACTAAGATTGATTCATAGTTTTCCAAATTGCAAAATATTTCAATTTCTGGGCTCACCGAATGAATGTGCTAAACAATTTTGTCTCCCTTCATTTGAGTTATTAATGAAACATCACTGTTTAGAACTAAAATAAATCATAGACATTATCAATGACGCACACAAAGAGATCCACA
>VDFB02070342.1:0-31737 GCA_007258455.2 Sequoia sempervirens
CCTGTGAAGAATTTGATAGACAGGCAGATTCGGGTCATGAAGGCAAAATGATAGAATCTGGTGTAATCTTATTAGAAGAACCGCATGAGGCATCTGTTAAAGAATGCGAAAGTTTTATAGTGGGTGGCATAAAGATTTCGATTGATAAATCTTATGAAGGTATGCGTTTTATTGGTGCTCCTTTGGTTGACCACAACGCTGCCCCATCATTCATGGTGGAAGATGTGAAGGATGAGTTTGTAGCTTCAAACAATAGGCAAGGTACGGAAACCCATGGAGAGTCTATTGATGAACATGATTCTGATTTTCTGAGTTTAGCCGGTAGTTCCTTGTCATCACAAGTCATCCATGAGAGGTTTGATGAATATTCAGATTGCTCAGAGTCTGATTTTGTATCAGCAATTGATGAAGAACATGAGGTTGATTTGGATACATCTTCAAGTGTGATCATTGACTCTCAATTTGGCTCCACTCCTACACATATTGAAAAATCAGAAGTAGGCATACAAGACGGGGAATTTGTGGATCTTTGTCTTCAGTTGAATACGTCTCATCACTTATTGCATAAATCAGAAAACACATCTTCTATAACAGCCTCTACCATGATGCAAAATGACAATGCAAGTTGCATGGAGTGTGAATAAATTGATGGAAGTATTGAGGAGCTTCATGAGGAGACATCTTGTAGCTTGATGACATTTGACGATGAGTTAGGTGAGACACTACCATTTCTCACTTGGAAAGACTAGGAGGAAGATCAAGGTTTGGAGGTGTTCAGTGACTCCAAAGAAAGCAGGGAGGAATCCCAAATGTTGATTTGGGACAGCAGCAAATTAGTCTCCCATCCTCATGAATTTGTTGTTCATGGTCATGAAAAAGCTAATTCAACCATTGTTGACAACCCTCTTTTTGAGTGGAGTGCTGATTTGACTTTAGATAATCCACTCTTTGAGTTGGATGATGAGGAGGCTCTTGGTCTTGATGACGCAAATGATATGTGGGTTTCAGGTGTGGGATGTGATTGTAAAGTTGAGCATACAATTAGGGGACCAGCCACTAATATCTTGTCTTCATATGCACATATTGATTTCCATAAGGCAGATTTGGTTGAGCCTTTGATTTTTCATGGTGAGTTTGAGGAGTTATCTTTTCTACAGGCTCGCATGGTAGAGTTTACGTCTTTTAGACAAGCTTATGAAGGAGTATGTAGGAATGCTGGCATTGCTGGATCAGATTTGTTTGAACATGCTAACACTCTTGGAGAGGTTATTGATTCACTACTTCCTTATAAAGCATATGGAGCTATTCTATCTTCCAGGTATGGGGCATGCATGATTATTGTTCCTTCTGCTGAATGGCATTTTCTTTCAGCAGTTGATTGGAGGAGTCAGATGGATTTGTATCATCCTTTCCATGATGGAGGGAGACATAGTAATGAGCTTCTATCATCTTCTGACATTAGAGGTATCTATGGCTTCTTCTGGAGTGAGATTCTCAGTTGGATATATGCTGTTTGGGTTTATAACAACACATGGCAGATCGACATGCGTGGTTATGCACCAAGGATAATCGGGGATCCTGGCCTTGACATGATTGGTGCATTGTTTCTTCTGGATCTTGTAGAGTTGCTTCACAACTTTGGGCATGACGAGATTCTTACAGTGTGGGATCCAGGAATTTGTTTGGCAAGCAGAGTGCTTCACAGGTTGGTGTCCTATGATAGAGTTATTTCAGTATGGGATCTACAGATCTGCTGGATGGAACGAACGCTTCATAGGTTGTTGCGGCATAACAGGATGACTGATAACAGATTGGTGCAGCAAATTGGCAGAGCAGTGTTTTTGATATTGGTTTGGGATCCGGGTATTATCATGGTTGATTACATCGTCCGCATGACTCTTGGTGATTGCTTCGTATCTTGGAGTTTAATGACATGCAGGTTAGAGTGGAGCAGCGGATTGGTATATGATTGCTTGGGACAAGCAATCTTCGAGAAGGCAGGACTGTGATGTCCCCTTTTTATAAGGCCAAAAAGAGATCTTATTAATTATTTAAATATTAAATTGACTTTTATTCTTTATAAGACATTTTAATTATTTAATTAATTAATTATGAAATATGACTTTATTAAATATTATTGGGTAACTATTGTGTTTATTAAAGTTATGAGTTTCATGAAATAGTTAAAGAGCTTTCTAAAATCAGAAAAATAAATCAGTTACGAAAACTGAATGTTGGCGGACTATATTGGTTGTTTGCCTACGGAATGTAATTCAAATCTTACGTACTACTGGCAAACTAGTCATGTGCAGAACATAGAATAAAACAGTAACCAGAAAGATATCATGTTTCAACACCAGAAGCTTCATTCATTATCAGAAATATCATGTACAATCACAGAGTATCACAATGCTTAACAATATAACCATCGGCACATAACTCATCACCCCTTCCGACTATCCCAACAGGCTACATATAACGTTCGGCGGTGGTTAGATAACCAACTGACACGACGCTTCATAACAACATTAACATTAACATTAATCCGAACATGATTTCCCGAAGTACATGACATTATTATTCTTTACTAATCTATAGTTTTATTAGCAATTGGCCGACTACGACCAAGGCCGACTACGGCCGACAACAAAGTAAAAATATACGACTAACATCATCCCCCCCTAAAAAGAAGTCGTCTTCCAGACGACTGAAAACAAAAAATGCCAACTCCTTGCCCTTTTCTTGTAATTGATTCTCCCTCAGTGCTGAAAGTTGTTGCGCATCGGCCACCTGAGTATCATTCTCTATCAACTGACCCAATACTCTATCCCTCTCTGCCAACTTCTCCTCGAGAGCTGCCACTCTTGTTTGCTCGGTTGCCAACTGCTCTTGTAACTGTACTATGATGGTTGGTTGTACTGCAAAGTGGCAATTCCAATAAATCTGATGGGGGTTTGGGGGCAACACCCCCAGCGGGGTCAAGGGGCAGCGCCCCTTGCGGAGGTCTGGGGGCAGCGCCCCCAGCGGGGTCAAGGGGCAACGCCCCTGGCGCGCTCCCTGTCGCGATACAGGGTGAGGTCGAGGGGCAGCGCCCCCGCCGCCAAGACCAATTTAACACTTCTGAAACCACTCGAAATTGCATCACGCACCTCATTTTCATGGATTTTCCACAGGTTCTGAATAGTGCTGACGAAGCTGAAAATTACAGATTTTGCATTGTTTTTCTTAGACATTACTTTCTCTCGGTCGATGCTTGGTACAACACTCCAATTACCGTACTGGTGATGCTTGCTGGCAACTGGTACGACATTTGCATTTGACTCCCTCTTTTGACGTCTCCCCTTGTTCAAGTCGGCAGTGAGTACAACTCCTTTTCTACATCGTACGGCCTTCCCTTGTTCAGTGCGTACGATCTTCTTCTTTATGCGTACAAACTCCTTTTCCCATCGTACAGACTCCTTAATATGTCGTACGGATTTCTCCTTAGCATGGCGTATGACCTCCTTCCTAGCTCGTACGGCCTCTACTCTATCCAAGCATGCGGCTTCATTTGCAACTCGTACGGCCTCTTTTGTATGATAGCATATGGCTCTTCCTTCAAGTCGTACGGCTTCTCCTCTGCCAGAGCGTATGGCTCTTTCTCCAAGTCGTATGGCCTCTTCCAATCGTACCACTTCTTTATATCGTACGGACTTGTCAATGAGGGGTTTGATTGCTGGCGTGGCCCTTCCTTGTCGACTTGGCACTTGCAATCTTAATTTTCTTTTCACGTGACAACGTATTGTGTGTTTCTGTTGATACCGTACGACCTCCTCCTCTGGCACTCGTACGGCTTGTCTCTTGGCATACGGATTTCTTTTGGCCCGTACGAAGTTCCCTTCCAAGCTCCTTACACTATTTTCTTTTGGCCGTCGTACGACTTCTTCTCCTCCAGTGATCCATACGTGCCTTTGATTGGTGTGTCGTACGTAATTTCCTTCTGAGTCCTTTCTTGTCCGTACATCGTACGGAGGTGCCTCTTGTGATGGGCGTACGGGATTCTTCCCTTTGCTTCATCCTTCCTTCCTTCATGCCATTGATTTGGCCGGTGAAGTCCTGTCAAATCTCTCTCCTTTAGCCTTTGCCTTCCTGAGCTTGGCCGTATGGCATACTATATGGTTGATGAGAATATTGCTTCGTACTTTTTTATATAACTCACCTTTGTCTCCCTTCGAATTTCTTTTATTTCTTCCCTTCAATTTTTTAATTCTCTCTATTTTTCCCCATTTCACTCCTATGATAATTTTTAATTTTTCCTTATGTCGTTCATTTTCTCTCTCATCCCCTCTCTCTTCTTTTCCATTTTTCCTTTCTTCATCTCTTTTCTTTTTTTCTAATTTTTTAATTTTTCCATACTTTTCATTTTTTAACTCCACAATTTTTTCACCTCGTACCTGTTCAAACTTGTGGACTGGTGTATCATCCAAGTTTGAGACTCTTCCTTTGTACTCTCCATACTCGGTCGGAAGTTTTTGGCTGGGCCTTCCCTCTTCTTCCTTGATTTCCCCGATTTGTAGCATGTTGCACTCTCTATGGAACACTTCATAGTCTTCCATCTGCCAATGAAATAAGCCATTCAGCGAGCTTGTCTCGTCCTCCAAACAACTCTCGAGTTCAAGTACGCCTTCGATGTTTGGTTCCATAGCTTTCCTTCCTTCGTCCATAACCGATTCACCTCCATCCGATTCAGATCCGGAGGAAGCCAATTCTTCGCTCACGGCCTGGTTCTTCAAGTCGATGACATACTTCCCCCCATTGTTCTCGATCGAGAGTGTGTTCCTCTTCCAATTATGATTTGCCTTCGCCGCAATCAGCCATCCTCTCCCAAGTAGTGCATCGTACGCTTTCCTCTGTAATGGGATGATGACAAAATTTAGCAAAAACTGTTGTGTCCCAATCGTCACCTTCTGTGCCATCAACGTTCTCAACAGCTTGATACCATGTTGATCAGCGCCAACTAGTTGGAATGTCGGCGGCCAGAGTGTAGGCTTCCCAAGACTCTTCCATGTGTCTTCAGGTAGTACGTTGACTCCTGATCCTCCATCGATGATAGTATTTGTCAAGATATTCCCTTTGATTTCCATATGCACGACTGCTGGCATCTTCCCGATGTTCGCTGTGAGCAATACCGGTCGATTGTTTGTTCACTGTACGGTGGCGGTTCTGGTATCAATTCTTTCCTTCGTTCCTCCAATCGCGGTTGCTTGCCATCCTCGACGACGTTTGTGATCGCCAGTCCCAACTGCGGCATAGTCTGGAGAAGGTCAGTTACTTTGATTGGTATGGTGGTCTGCAGTACCTGCCGTATGATGTTGGTTTCCGCCTCCGACCGCCGAGAGGTTCCTGGCTTCTCTAGAGGTACTTTGTTTTCCTTCGCCATCGCCAGTTCCACTTCGGTTTTTGCTTTCTTCATCCTTTGTTTCTCCGTACATGGATCTGGGTAAGTGGCTTTTTTTGCTTGTGCTCTGGTGATCGCCAGTACCTCTTGTTCTTCTACTTCCAGCATATGGATACCCTTTTGCTTTGGGCATTCGTTATCTTCATGATCGCCTGGTCCACACCACTTACACAATCTCCCTCCCGAACCTTGACCGTTCTGGCAGTCCCTGGCGAAGTGGCCCCATTCGTTGCACTTCCTGCATTGGATCATAGGCCTTCCTTTTGCATCGTATTGTATCATGTTTCTCGGACTTCTATTGCTTCTGTAACCTCCAGGGGATGCATTGCTATTGTACTGGGGCTTTGGTGGTGTGTTCGGCGGTGTCGACGGTTCTCCCTGCGCGAAGAGTACTTGTGCACTTTTGGCTTTTAAGTTGTATGGGCATTCCTTGACGGAATGTCCCATCACTTGGCAGATATTGCAAAATAAGTTCTTGGGACAGTTCGCCTTCGTGTGACCTTCCCCATTGCAATCCGTACACCACAGTTCTCTGGCTTCTCTTGTACTTTCCTTGTTGGCCTTCAATTCTTTCATCATTCGCATCATATCTTTCCTGAGTGCTTGTACAGTCTTGGATTCACCGTCGCTGTCGTCTGTACTCTCCTCGTCGTCTGTCTTCTTTTTCCCTCGGGAGGATGTTTTATTTTCACTTTCTATGTCCATTGCCCGATTGTATGCTTCAGCGTACGACGAAGGAGGTACGACTTTCATTTTCTTTCTTAATGACGAAAGCAAGCCCTCGATGAACCATCTTTTCTTCAACCCGTCAGCCGGCTGTGCCTCCAATTTCCCCAGCAAGTCTTTGAGTCTTCGGTTATAGGTCCACACACTCTCGTGCTTTCCTTGCTTGGTATTGTATATCTCCGCAACGATCTCGCTGTCATCTCGAAGAAGTTTGAACTCCTCCTGGAAAGCTTTTTTCAATAACCTCCATGTAGCTCTCTGTGCTTGGTCCAATTCCGAGTACCAATCAATGGCATTGTCTCTGAGTGTCGCTGGAAATGCCTTCAGCCATTGGTCGGGATCATCCTGCTCGCTGGCTATCCAGATTGTCTCACATGTCTTACAATGCCGTACGGGATCCTCAGAGCCATTCCCCATGAATTTCGGCAACTTTTGCCTCTCCGGCTAGCCATCTTTCCCGGTTGACCTCCTTGTGTGTTGGACCCGATTAGACTAGTGGATTCCTCGCTACGTCCCTGTGCGTCACTTGCACTCTTGGCCACGTACGAGTCACTCCCACGTCCTCTGTCAGCGTCCTCAACACCGTGGGTCTCCTCAGGATCCCTCCGATGCTCTCTCTGCCTTGGGGTCTTAAGCTCTGGTCTTTCCCTCCTTAACTCGTCGTCGTCGTCCGAGAGGGACAACTCTCGAAATTGTCTGATGCTACTATTCAAATCATCTTCATTTTCATAGGGGTTATATCTTCCTGCGTGTGGAGTGCTGAAAGGGTCTTCGTCCCTTCCTTCTATCAAACTGTGGTGTGCTCGTTCAATGGATGTGTCTATTCTTGTCAGATTTTCATATGTTCTTTTTATGCTCTGATTTATTTCAATTAAGTCTTCATCCAATTCCTTACCGACTTGCCTTAGTCGTCTTCGCCGATTTTCTTGTTCTTGCAGCCTGAGTGATCGCCGAACTTGCTCTTCCGAAGTCCCGTGCCCGTCAGGTACTCGATGCTTGTCTTTGTTCGGCCGTACGGGCATTTATTAGTTGTTCAAGCAATCATTGCTGGTTGTCGGAAGTACGGCACTGACTAGTATCGCATTCTTCCTCTTCACGTTTGGTTCTGTCTTCACAACGTTGTACGATTTGCTGCCTTCGGCACTCGCGATCCTCTTCTTCTCGCAAGTCTTGCAAGATAATGAAATGGCGAGCCAGTAACCTGGGCATGCAATTCAGGAGGTGGTTCACCTCGTTGTTCACTTCCAGCCGATCCCAGATGACTACCTCAGGGATCTCCCGAATGTGGGATTCCCTACGCACGTGGTCACGTAACGATATTTTCCACAAATTTACCAGATCTTCTGTCAATGAGTCTTCCCGTTCCTCATTAGCATTTACAAGTTCTTCCGCTGGTTGACCCATTACGGTGCCATGGCAGGTGATGCCCTCGTCCGTTTAGGCAACGGCGCCAAATGTTTGCCTACAGAATGTAATTCAAATCTTACGTACTACTGGCAAACTAGTCATGTGCAGAACATAGAATAAAACAGTAACCAGATAGATATCATGTTTCAACACCAGAAGCTTCATTCATTATCAGAAATATCATGTACAATCACAAAGTATCACAATGCTTAACAATATAACCATCGGCACATAACTCATCACCCCTTCCGACTATCCCAATAGGCTACATATAACGTTCGGCGGTGGTTAGATAACCAACTGACACGACGCTTATAACAACATTAACATTAACATTAATCCGAACATGATTTCCCAAAGTACATGACATTATTATTCTTTACTAATCTATAGTTTTATTAGCAATTGGCCGACTACGACCAAGGCTGACTACGGCTGACAACAAAGTAAAAATATACGACTAACATTGGTGAGTTTGGGGGTCTGCAGATTTATCACGGAGAAGTTCATTGGATTATGTCTTTTGGGAATACTGGGAACGAGAACTCTCAGAACCCCTTGCTGTGTTGGACGAAACCCCAACATGGTTTTCTTTAGAATTAATAGCAGTTTGCTCATACTCAGCATTGTCTACAGATATTGATGGAGAAACATATTCAATAGTGTAGAAGGCGTTTGGTGGAGTCAGGCATGCTTGTATATGAATTACCTGTTTGTCCCAGACACTTAATATGTGCACCTACATATTTCTTGTTGGTGGTGCAGAGGAATTATATTTTCCGGAAGTGCAATGAACAAAAGACTGACAGCTATGGTCTTGATTTATCGGGCCTTGTATTGGCAGAGACTCTAACTAAAATCAAATATCGGGATGACTTATATTCTATATTGTCGTTGTTGCCGTCAACCCTGTTCATGATGTAACTAGCGGAAGGAGTCGGAAGGGATATCGGGCTCTACACTTGAAGGCGGTAATGGAATGGTGACGGGCTCTATATGCAATATCGATATTTGCAAGTATATGCTCAGATCTGGAATTGTGGTTTGTGTCGGGTACATATCTACATAGTAATTCCGAATACATATTCATTGCTTAGTGTGTTGTTCGTGATTGGTGGAATTTGCTGGTGCTGTGAAAGTTGACGAGTGAACAGTTTAAATGAGGCATTTGGGAAAGTGTCGGAATTGTCATTAGCGTTGTGGTTTGGTAGACGGCTTCCTGTATTAGATTGACGAGTATTCCCGATATTCATCCGTGCAAGATATCCGCGCCAAAACTATATGATGGTCGAGTCAGTTGTCAGTCAAATATATTGACATTGGCTATTCCGTCTCTTTGTATATATGTTGGTCGATGCAAATCACAAGAAGACATTTGCTAGCACGGGTCTAACATTGCTATTTGGAGTAATTTGCCTCGACGCAAGTATCACGGGTATGTCATGCCTCCGCATAATTATATGCTCATTAGATTTTCCTATAATTGCACTGCCCAACAATCTTGGCTTCACAGTATTTCATATGATTACGCTTGGAATTAGTGTAATAGTCTGTGTTGCATTGTAATGACAATTCGTGGAGTCCTCTGTACCGTGAAGGAATGTATAGACTGTATCATTCTGGAAGTTAATATTTGAATTGGCAATGATAATAAGAATTGATCTTTTGAAGATATTGTGCTCAAGTGCGTTTATCTGGAAACATTTATATTTTGAGATATTAACGTGTATCTGGAAGAATAATTCTCTGTGTTGATATATGCTGGGAAAGCTTGTGTTGAATCTATAATGTTATGCTCTGTCTATTCAATCTGAATGCTCTACAATTATGTTGACTTTCCTGCCATAAACAGTGTTTATTTAATCACATATGAGTTTCCAATGGATTGACTCAAATGACACCATCAACGTATGTAAACTCAATCAACGAAAACCATTAAGTAATATTGGAACAGCAATAGAAAGCCGAGTTAAGGTTAGAAATCCGTGCAGGGGTCATTACATATCAACCATAATGGCTACAACCATGTATGGTATGTACAAGTGTTCATCACTTGCGTGATGTTGTCACGTCAACATGACGTTCACCATGGCTCTCCCAGAGGGTGAAACACAAGTACAAGAAAATCATCACGGACTCTCTCACATGATGCTGTCATGGAGTCACACATGACATCCACCATGGCTCTCCCAAAGGGTGGAAACAAGGGATTTCACCTCAAACTTCTCTCACAAAGAACTCATTATCAAGGGATTTCACCTCGAACTTCTCTCACAGAGAAGAACTCATTAAAGAGGATCATTGATACTGAGACTCTTTCTCAGTTAAGGCTGGATTCTTCACCATACCAAGCTTATCTCGAAAGTACACAAACTTTATCTTGAAGAAAGGCTTGGTGAGAATATTTGCCGTCAGCTCATCAGTGTTGATATACCTCAACTAAAATGCTTTCCTCAATAACATGTTTAGTTCTGTCACGAAAGCTCCACATAGCTTAATTAACACAATGGATGACAGTCGGCTCCAACGATTGTCCAACCAATCCTACAAGGAGCTTTCGAAGCCACATTGCTTCTCAAACTGCCACACATGCTGCAATGTACACGACCTCTGCGGTACTTAGTGCCACTGAAGACTGCTTCCTGCTACATCAGGAGATTATCACAGACCCCAAACTGAATTAACATCCAGAGGTGCTGTTCTGATCAGTAACACACCCTGCCCAATCAGAATCAGTATAACCATGCAGCTTCAAGTCCACACTTGAAGAATATCTCAACCCATATCCAACTATGCCACGCAAGTATCTCAGGATATGTTTTGCTGCAACTAGATGAATTTGCCTTGGTTCACACATGAACTGACTAAGTGCACTCATTGCATAGCAAATATCCGGTCTAGTATTGACTGGATACATCAACTGCCTGTTCATAGTAGGATTCACCAGATCTAAACTAGCTACGACCTCTTTTAGCAAGTTGGTCTCCATAGACGTAGGAATTGATTTGCAATCCATCATACCAAAATCTCTTCAGAATATCAATAGTATACTTCCCTTGACTTAGAATCATCTCATCTGGCTTCTGCCATATTTCTAAGCCAAGGAAGTAATGCATGTAACCAAGGTCCTTCATTTCAAATTCATAAGCTATCTCCTTCTTGCATTTGATAATGAGGTGATCTTCAGTAAGAATAAATCAACATAAAGAACCAAGATCAACTAGATTACCATCTTCTTCAGGTTCAGTAGGCTCCCTCTGAATCTTGCATCAACCTTCTGACCTCTTCGTCCAAGATAGCCTGCAATGCTTTCCTTACAAAAAGTTTTCCAGAGCACACCTCTGATATTGTGGAGAGTTCAGGATTGTCCTCCTCGCCCTCAACCCAGATCACACTATTCTGAATAGGCTTGCTACCAATGTCAAACCCAGATAGATTATCTTGTGCAATTCTGTTCTCAGCAGCTAGAGAGGTCTTCCAAGGACATTTATCATCGGCCTTGCAACGCTGCAACCTTCACTTCTTCTCAGTGAGTCACAAAACTCCCTCTTGATCCCTGCTTCAGAGATTGCAAAGAAGGCTTCTGGAAGTGAACTCCCTCTAGCCACCAACTCAGTCCCATGGCTATAAGTTGTGACTTCACGCTTGATCATTTCTTTGGTCGGCATGGCTTCCTCATAAAATGCCTCAAGCTTTTCATCATTAAGCAATCTCTCATCACCTTCTTGCTCCTAGATCTGTCCTGGAAGCATTTTAGAGAGAGATTACTAACAGTTTATAACTATCCAAAGAAATATCAAGACTAGAATCATACAAGGTTTACTATCTTAGGTTATAGCATGAATACATAAGAATTTATGAACAATATTAAAGCATGAATAAATAAATCAACCTATAAGAGAAATATATCAAAAGATCAAAATGAAGGGATAAAGAAACTTATCTTTATTGAGTTTTGATATAACTCTTTCTTCCATCTTTTACTCCTCTCGAGAGTGCTAAGCTCAGCACAACAAAAGACAATTTGCACAACTACAAATTTCTTTGAAAGCATTATGCAGTTAGCATGTAGAACCAACCCTCTCCAAGAGTCAAGGCTCTATCACAATTCATGCATTAGAGAATGATATCGATGTGACCAACTAATCACCATCGAAATTGCAATTCTCTTTTTATTTCAGAGTCACACTCAGAAATCTGCATAACTAGCATGAAAATAACTTGCAAAGAATAATTTGAATCTTCAAAGGATTAGTGAACACAATTCAAGAGAAACCATGATCTCTCTTTACTGATCACATATGATTCAAATAAATGATATAACTGAAATTCAGCCTAGAAAGGTGATTTCAAAATAAAGAATACTTATCTCTTTAAATATTTTGATGGCACACCATAGAGTTGGATCTATGGCTGTGACTCATCTTTGCCACCTTCAGTGATGCCATCCTTGAATTTAGACCTATCATAGGAGCCACATTTCGAGGTTTGCAGTGACCCACAGATAATGACCAAGGCACCAATAATTCCTAGATTTCAGATTACATGGTGAAATCAATAGATGTACTCTCCAAAATTGATTTCTCATAGCCTTTCCATCATTAAGCAACTTCTGGAGTTAAGTCGTCCCAGCTGAGAAGATTGTATCCTCCCAAATGAAGAGCATTTCACCATCTAGATGAGCGGCGACCTCCTCAATCAACAACAAATATGGTAAATGGAGAAGGCGACGAAAATGTTCACTCCTCAGTACCTGGCGCAACTTGAATTATTTGATGTTAAGGCCCGAATACAACGCCTTGAATACCAACAAGCCACGTGTTTTATCTTTTCCTCCAGCTATGAAGCCCGACTAATATATTCCATCTTAAATGCTTTCTGCATTTGTCATATTCACCATCCTTGTCGTCTCTATAAGATGCGATTTAAGAAGAATATGTTATTGGCTTATTTGTTCCTCCAGCTTGGCTATAGATGCCACGACAACTCTTCAGGACATAATCGGTCTTGACTTGTCAATAGATAATTAATATTTCTCCAGCGTCTGACTTTGGAATTCGACCTTCACATTCAACGGCTATTTGATAAGAACTCCCAAAATTTTCTATAGCCTTTACACATCGATTGTCTTTTCCGAATGAATTTTCTTTGAGAGAGAATGTGTGATTCTGAATTCGTCTCTTCCTGAATATTTTATTCGATTATTGTTCTCAATCGAATGTCACCCAAAAATCCCTTTCTCTTAATTGAACTCGACCTATCTGAAGCTTGCGACCTTTTTAGAATGAATCGGAATTATCTTTATCACCTTCAGAATTTGCTTCTGCCGCTTCTTAGAATAAATCGATAACTTTCAAAATTATATTCGATTTCCACCTCTTGTAGTTTGACTTGACTTAGCTTGTCCCAATTCATCTTTCCCAAATAAATCGACAATCTCCATAATATAATATCGGCCTCCTTTGACTGAGCAGAAGCCTTTCTCATATCAATTATTTGACTTGCATCAGATCTGAAATTGTCTTAAGCGATTTGTGCTCCCAAAGATATCTCCCGCATGCAAGACGCATTACTATAGAGTCCAACACCAATAATAGTAGTAGCGCCCAATCATCCCTAGCACTTGCAAATATAATACGACGCCCAGATACGAAGTCCCATGAGATGTGACGCCGGAAGGATGCACACCAATCCTCATTGCTTCGTTTCTTTTGACATGGATTTCTGCCATATCTGATCTGAACTTTTCTAAGACCCGCTTTGATACCATGTTAGTTTTATGATCAGATGCAATACACAGAAAATTAATTCAAAATCAGACACAAAACACAGCAGATACCCTGGGAAAACCCTCCACTTGAGGGAGAAAAACCCAACAACAAAATATCTCTCTTATGGCAACAAAACTCTTTACAATGTGGCCAACCACAAGGTCAATATTCAGCACCAGCAATGGCTGTAATAACAAACAAGTAATCTTCTCTTACTTGACCTTCAATCTGCACTTAGAGAATTCACAATCTGCTCCTAGTAGAATTCGCACTTGTATCTTGAAGAATTTGCACTTGAGAAGAAGGAATAATCGAACTTGCTTGATGCATGAATGATGGAAAGTGACCTATATATACATTGCTAGATAGGTCGCACCTTTACAATACACTAGGTCAGCCACCAAGGAGAAATAAATACAATTAATAATAATAAATTACAATGAAGGTCGGCCAAGGAGATAATTACAAAGTTTCCATGAAGCGCCTCTTTACATTGAATAATCACATATAAATAAGGAAGTATGAAGCCCGAAGCTGCAATTACATCAACAAAAAACACCCACATTTTTCTACTGAAATCATCTACAAACAAAAGAAAATACCTGGCACTAGTGATCAATGTCGTATTCATTGGTCCACATACATCTGCATGAACTAGTTGTAGAACTTTCGATGCTCTCCAAGCCTATCCATCTGGAAATGAAGTTTTGTGTTGCTTCCCTACTTGGAAAGCTCCGCAAACACCTTGTATTTGCTGTTGGATTTCAGGGAAACCTTCTACCATATTCTCGTGAGCCAACTGAGAGAGATAAGAAAGGTTGAGATGCCCATAACGCTGATGCCAAAGAGTATTGATAGCAGATGAACCCTTGGCTACTAATGCATGTTCCTACACCTCTCCAATATCAATAAGTCGATATAAACCATGATCCTCTATACCAAGTGTGATGGTTTTCTTGGAATCCTTGTCAACAATATGGCACTTGTGTGTGCTGAAAATGATGTCCAACTTGGGACAGTGGCGCATAATTTGACTCACTAAAAGCAAATTGAGCTCCATGCTCGGAACATAGTATACATTGAGGAAAAAAAGATTTTCCTTCCAGAGGTTATTTGAACATTGCCTCTACCAACAATTGTATACTTCTCACCACGATCGAAGATCATTGAATCTGAGCAAGCCATATACTCAGTGAGCCAATCCTTCCTGTGTGTAAAATGCTTAGACACTCCAGAATCAATGTACCAGGCAAAAGACTTGACCTGATTTGTTGGTTGTTTGGCCATGGAAGAAAAGAAGGTTGACTCCTCAAAATGTTCCGTGACATGAGCCTTTTGTGGAGGCCCTCCCGATTTGGATTTTTGATCAGCCAATCGCTTTCTGCGATGCTTCTTCATGTGACCAAGTTTACCACAATAATGACTTGTGATAGTCTTCAGATTCTTTTAAGTATCATCAGAATTCCATTGACCTTTCTTCTGAGGCCACTTGCCTTTGCCCTTGTCCTTGGCAACAAAGGCCTATTCCACACTCAACAAATCATTGTTTCTACCTAACTGCTTCTTCCATTTGTCTTGTTGCTAGAGTTTGTTGCACAAATCGTCAAACTTTAGGTCAACATTAGTAGATGTGATGTTGAGTGTTTTGACGAAATGCTCATATGACTGTGGTAAGCTTTTCAGTGCTATAACCACCATATCTTCTTCCATCTTGCAACCTATGGCTAACAATTGATCACAAATATCTTTGATCTTCATCAAATGATCTTGCAAAGACATTTTCTCATCCATCATGATCGAGAACAACATATTCTTCAAGAAGAAGGCCCTACCTTTATCTGGCGTCTCGCAGATGTGCCCAAATCTCCATAGAGATTTTTCTTAATGGAACCTCGGGAAGCATTGCATGTATTACTGATAATTTAATGAGCATGACGACTTCACAATTACGCTCATCAAACTTGTCCTAGTCTTTACCCGCAACTATTGGATGAGTGTTTCTACCAAGGATGATTTGATCAAGGCACTTGTACTCGAAGATCGTGAGCATCCTTTGTTTCCATGTGTTATATTTTTTCCAGTGAATCTCTGGCTACCTTCAAACTTGATGTTGGGAAATGAAGATTCCTCTTACAATCTGAAATCACGAAAAATAAAGAAACTCGTTGCTGTTAGAAAAACCACTAAAATTTGCAAAACTCGAGAAGCAAAGTAAAAAACCCACGATTTTATAAAAAAATGGCAAAATTTCTTGAGAAAAAAGTGCAAAAAAATCCGAAAAAAATGTGCAAAAATTTTTGGAAAAAATTTGCAAAGATTCCAAAAAAAACTGCAAAAAATTTCCAAAAAAAATCTGCAAAAAATTCCAAAAAATATCTGCAAAAAAATTCGGAAAAAATCTGCAAATACTCCGAAAATGAGAGAAAAAATGGGATTGCTCTCAAATTAAAATTCAGTCATTCACATTACACAAAAAACTATTACATAGTATTGGCTTTATAAGGCCATTATTCCCGTAAGAAACTAATTACGGGAAGATAACTTTCAAAACCAAATTTATTTATTAATTTAACAATAGCATGTTAATTTAATTTTTTAACTATTTATGCCAAGCACTAAATTCTAACAAAAAAAACTACCAAAAATTCCAAAAAAAATCTGCAAAAATTCCACAAACAGCCACGATCTTGTAAAAAAATCGCCAAAAAATAGTTGAAAATTTATGATTTTTCTAAAAAATCATCAAAAAACAGGTCTTAAAACCCTTTGCGATTTGTAGCTATTAAAAACCCACAAAAAAAATTACAAATAATTGACCCACAAACTAATTGAAAACATTTGTCAAAAACCTTTGTACGAATCCGTATAGCTTCCTTTGGCACGTTCTTCTATGCCTCTTGTGTGCAATTTGTCACTACCACAATCCATAGAATTCACGCGCTCACCGATCTCGAGAATTTACAAAACCCAAGCTCTAATACCATATTACAAAAACAACACATAGAAAGTTAACCAAGATTGCATAAAAATCTATTAAGAAATAAGGAGCAAAAACATCCTTATATAGGATTACAAATATCTTATCCACAACGGATAAGGATGACAACTCTACGAAAAATATCTAAAGTTAACATGACTTTATTAAAGAAGATTCCTAAAGTCTATCCTAAAAACTAATTGACTATTACAATATAAAACATTACTTTAATAATATCTTCAACCACCAATAAATCTTGTTGTTGTTCAATACCTTTGTTAGAAATAAAATTTGCCACCGCATTTCCCTCCTCCTAACAATGTTGGATAACACAATTCAAAATGCTATCCAAGATGACCCAAGCCTCATTTAAGATATTTGTTATTTTTCAATTCGAAGAGTGCAACTTCTTAAGCATATGGTGACTACCATTGATTCACCTTCAATAATAATATTTTCGAGGTTACATGCTTTGATCAATTGAAGACCAAGAAGTAGAGCTTCTACCTTTGCTTCATTATTAGTCCTAGGATGTAGCCTTTTTGTTGCTACTTTTAACACCTTACCAGAGGAATCATAGATGACACACTTAGCACCTAAAGGTCCCAAGTTTCCATGAGAGGCAGCATCAAAGTTTAATTTCCACATACTAGGTTGAGGCGGGAACCATTTGATTTGAGAGCAATTAATCAAAATATGGGTTGAATTGGAAATCCCATGAATAGGAGGGAGGGATAGATCCTTCCAATTATTTAACATGACTCTGTCCCATGAGATGAACACTTCCAAGAAGACTTAGATGCAACTCTACTCAGTATTTTTTGTGATAGCAATTTCTAACTTCCAAATCAACAAATCCCACGCAGGTTCTTTTCCTTAGAAAATTCTTCAATTGCTCTTTCCAAACTGTCCAAATCAGCAATGAGGGGCTAAATTTCCATTAAGACAAAAATATAGAGTTGGGATTTCCATCCAATCAATAGTAGAAAAGTTGAAGCAAGGTACTTGGGATAGAGAAATTTCCTTTCAATTTATTAATTAACCACTCTTAGCATTTGAGAGATGAGCAATTAATGAAGAAATGCTCATTTGTTTCCTCATCCTAAAAGCAAAGAGGGCATTGAAAAGGACCCAAGAAGCCAATCTTTTGAAGCCTGTCACTTGTAAATACCTTTTTCTTGATTACCACCCAAGCAAAGGCTCTAGCTTTACATAAGCAATCCTAGTACCAACATTTCTTCACCACCAACACAGAGTCTTTTGGGTCCCTCAAGAGAAAATCATAGCCAATCTTGACTAAATAAGAGCCGCTTTTCAAATAGGTCCATTTTAATTCATCCTCTTGCTCATTAAAATGAATTATGGCAAAGTTGAGAGTGTCATGGATGGCAATTACTTCGTTCAAAGGGCCAACATTCTAAGGATTAGCTTTCCATTTGTAAAATGTGATTTCATTTGAAGTAGAAGTTTCCACATAGTTTTCCACTTTAGACCCCCAAAGCTTTGGTTAAAACGTTGTTACATTCTCCATATCATTTAAAGATCGATGCTCATTCTAGGAATCCAACTAGAAGTCAACTTTCCTCCAATAATTCACTTCCCATGAAATGTGATTCGTAACTATGTGTTTGCATTTAAGAGTAAAGTTCCAAACGTGAGATCCCAAGGGGGAATTAGGAGATCTTGGGACTTTTGGGCATTGGGTGTGTCATTTGTTACCTTTGACTTAATAAAATTTTCATCTTGGAATCACATGTTTTTGAATTTGAAGGGACTTTTAGAATACTAGTACTTCATGCCAAGAGAGAGATAGGGAAGTGATTAGAACCTATTCCAAGGATGATGAGGCAATCCAAAACAAAGCCTTGGATGATCCAATCCAAAGAAAGAAGAAAATAATCCAACCTATTTGTAATGTTTCTAGAGCCCTCTCTTCAATTATTCAAGTGAAACTATCATTTTTTGGTTTGATGTTTAATAATGTGTTGTTTTGCACAAAGACAAATCATGTTGAGATTGAGAGATTCTATTGAGACCACCTTGCTTGTCACTTAGACTCAAAATTGTGTTGAAGTCACCTCCTAGAACCACTAACTCCCTATTCAAAAGATCCAAAATACCAAAAATATCGTCCTAGAGTAAGTTTTGTTGAGGGGAAGAATTGGTCCATATACTTTAAATAGATTAAAGCTAAAATTAGAGGACAAACAAGAGGCCTGACACAATTGCTAATTTGAACCTTGGCTAATTGGTGTCAAGCTAATAGATTTATAATACCACAAAATACCCATCCCCCTAGAAGTGCCAGAGGCTAAGGTGAAAATCCCCTACCATTTAAACCATTTCTATAATATTTTTCTAGCTTGCTCAATACTCAATTTGGTTTCTTGCAAAAGAATGATGTTAGGTTTTTGCAAATCTAATTGACGCTTATTTAAGCATCTTTTTTCAAAAGCATTTAAGCCTCTTACATTCCACAAAAGCATATTCATGGTGCTTGTGAGGGGCCCTTTACCCCTCACTTTGCATTTTTCTTTTCAAAATTAAGAACCAACTAGAATCTTACTTTTCTTTCCTCTCTAGTAACATCTTTTGTTGTTTTCCTGCCCCTCCTTGTGAGAGGACCACAACTGGCCTTGATTTTTTCTGTTTCTTGCTATGAGATATTGCAGATGGCATCGGATATTAACTCATCCTTATCTTCCTTGATTTCTAATAGTTCTCCATCCTCTCGGATTTCAAGAATGAGCAATTCATTCGAAATGATTTGAGGAGGGCTCACAATCAAAGGAATAGGGGGAGACAAAGCTTGTTCAGCCTTAGATGATAGGTGGGGAGAGAGAGGCTCATTCACCCTTGAGGGGGAGGAGATTACCACCAAAGAAGGGACCAAACTAGCGTTAGGAATTCCCAAGGGTTTAGATTTGTCAATTGAAGAAGTTGATTCACAATTTGAAGAGAAAAGCTCCTAGATTTGCAGAATCTACAAAAAGGAGAAGGGAGTTTGATTCCCACAGATTGGCACTAGATCTACATCGCTATGATTAAAGAGATTTGCTTCTTCAAGGGTTTAGTAGGGTCCTTGAGTATGCAAACTTTGGTGTAGACTCTTGAATCCCCACACAAAATATCTTCATCGCACTTTAAAAATTTATCCAAGGAGGAGCCAATCTACTCAAGAATGGAGGATTCCCAATACTCCTCTAGTAAATTGTACAAGTGGATCCAAGTCAACAACTAAAGAATGTGGAATCTCATAGGGTTAAAATTTGAGAACCATTTCATAATGAAAAGGCTAACTTCCTCTATAGACCACGATCCCCCGTCCAAAATCTTATCCTATTCTTCGTTGGTTGAGCAATCTGCAAAAACTTTATCTTGACAAAATAACCTCAAGAGGATAATATCCATTTTTCTATTCTACCTTGGCCAGCAAAGTGTTGAAAGTTTTTTCCAATCACAACTTTTCTCACTAAGTTTTCCAATATTCTTTACAAAGAAGGGGGGAGAATGATGGATATTTCACTAAGATTTTGATTGTTTTTTCTCTCTAGGGGGAGGACTTGACCCAACATCACCTAAAACATCAGTTCTCGATCTCTCATCTCCCCACTTTGGGGAGCTAGAAGCAGGGCAAGTAATCTGATTTGTATCCTTAGATCCATCGAACCTTGCCAAGCCTTTATAATCCAAAGGAATGCAACAACAAAAAGGAGCCATAGGTTCAAGATGAACCCCATTCTCATGTACAAAATTGCCATAACTTTTGCTTGCCCAACCTCTGTCATAGGGGCTTGAAGGAGTGTGCTTGTGATCACAGAATGGACAATTACCTCTCTAGAAATGTGCATGTATTTGCTTGTGGTCTGATCCAAAATCCTTCTCAAACTTTCTATTGCCCCTCTGTAACATACACCCCTGATTTTTTTTCTTTAAAAACCCTGTCTGCTGTTATGCTTGTTCAAGGTGGTGTTTGAGTTTGTTTTCAATGTTGAGTTTGTTTGCAATGTGTTTCAGATGCATATAATATAAAGGAAACAATTGCAATAGCAAGAAATACTAAAATACATTGCCTTTCAATAGAAACTTCAACGAGCATCAATAAACATTCATTTTCTGTTATAAAATCAGAATATTACATAGGTATTTCAGACCTGATAAAAATTGGTTACAGCAGCAATGAGGCTCCAGAATAAGCACCAATCAACACCCAGCTTTAGTCCTCAAATCACTCTATTTTCCAACGCCTTAGACCTCTTTTTCCAGCGCCCAAAGTTCAGCATTCAAAACACAACATATGCTGGTAACAAACTAGGGTTTTAGCAGCAAGGTGGCGCCTCTCAAGAAAGTTGACCTCCTCTAGAAAAATCAGAATTCCACTAAAAATTGCAAACTTGTGCTTGAAACGATTGTCAAGGAAAGCCCCTTCCATTTAAACAATGCCCATTTTGATTCTTCAAGGCGTCTTAGAGATATGAGCAAATAAGTGAGTTCTGACCCAGGAAAGTAATGCCCAGAAAATGCAAATAAACACACCAAAATCGTCATAAATCACACCAAAACTGAAAGAAAACTAACCACACCAAAAGCTCATCAAAATATCTGATAAATCTTCATTTTCCAACCTCAAAATTTGAACTCTATGAAGCTTTTGTGATCCCAGCTGTAAAGTCTCTCAATATTTGATTAGGGTGGATATCTCACCACCGAAACCAGCCCATACGAAGAGGGTTTTCGTCCTCGGTTTGCAGCCCAAACAACTTGGAAACAATCCGGCAACATTTCGTTATGTTGTCAAAGCAGAGATGTGAGAATGAGAGCCAAAATGAAAATATAAAGAAGCTAGGGCGACCGGACTCCAAAAGCTTCTTAATTTCCTCCTAAAAAATCCATGCCCTACTTAGCCTTTGAATGTAGAAACCCTAAGTTTCCCCTAATCCTGAATTTGATAGTTTCCTGATGTTTTTCTGAAGTTTTGGGTTTTTGAACGTTTTTGACGTTTTTTGCATGAAATAAAGAAATGGCGATTTTGATAGAAAAAGATTTAAAATTGCAAATAATTTTAATGAGCTCAGATCTAATACAAAAAGACTCAAAGGTTCGATATCTATTGATTACTTTATTTTTTCTACTGCCATTACAATCATGAAATCTCTGACATGCATTAATATTAAACAAATTTTCTGATAAGGAACCTGATTTGCAGCAGCTGATATAAACAGAAAATGGTACGGCTATCTCATATTCCAGCTTCTCCCTCTCTCTGGCGATGCAAGAAGATTCCAGGAGTATAGGCGCCACTACTGGTGAAGACTGGGTGCCAAACTAGGAAACGCCTTTCTCAAAAACAAGAGTACGGCTTATGGAGTGGTACGGCCAAGTACAGCTGGTACGGCTGCAGCAGAAATCAATATAAAATGTACGGCTCCTTTGATATCCCTGTCCAGACTTTGTTATATTGTGCGCCTTGATGCAAATGTGTCTTCTGAAGAAAAACCCTCAATCAAAACTCTGTAAATGAATAACCTGTGAAGTTCAATGATCTCTTCTGGATGAAGAAATCTCACAACTGGCAGTAAATCGGGTGATATCTCACACCCTCTGAACTGATTCAATGGAGATGGCTCGTTCTCCAACGAATATCGAACTCAAACCCTAAGGTCTCCGTTCTCTAGCAAGACTGGTCAATTTTCAATTCATAAAATGTCATAATGGCACAATTCCCAAGGCAAAACCTCTTTATTGCTCAAAAGTGCGATTTCCTTAAAGATAGGGAATTTTAAATATTTGACTTTTTAATCTTTTAATCTTTCCATAGTCCTCAGTCAAATATTTTATAATAATTTTAATTGCCAAACTGGCCCCTTTCCTGATGATGGGCGCACCCCTCAAGGCAAATCACTTAAGTTATAATTTAAAATTATAACTTTATATTATAATCCTTAATTAATTAATATTTAATTAATGCAATTAAATATTAATATTTCCCTCGTTACTCATCCGGATAATCGATTCTTCGTCGGATTTAACTCAAGTGATTCCGAAAATGCCAAACCCATACCGCTAAAAATAGCAGGGTCCACACTGGAGAACTGCTAAAAATAGCAATTCTGCAAGAAACGTCCAATGAGCTTAACGAAAAGCCAATTGATCAAAACTGCCAATCTGGCTGAGCCAAGCTTCAAACCCTCTAACCACTCTATCAGCCTACGAGGGTCTCGTGATAGGCTAAACTTACGAACTCTGATGCTCGCCAAAAATGGGGACATGACAGTCCGCCCTCCCTGAAATTGCTTGACCCCAAGCAATCTCTACTGCAAAGAAAACTCCATCCTCGGAAGGCCCAAAAGAAAAACTGTGAAATGTCCCACACATCACGATCTGTCTCCTGTAGCATCATCAAAAACTCAACTGCGCAATCAATACCTGGATCCCAAACCCAGCGTAAAAGTCTGTCGTGACGGTCCTCCTCAGGCTGCCATTGCGCTCTACTGCCTCCAACTTCACCATGCTGAGAATAGTGAAGTAACCCAATGGGACCCATCCAATACTCAGTGCCAAAGTTGTCGCCACCGGGATCCCAATACAATATGAATCCACATCCATCTGTCATGCAGAGATAAAAACTTCTAGAAGCATCTACTATCCTGGATCTCTCCCTGTCCTCTGCTAAACCCTCATGGATGTGATAACTGTCCAAGCCATCATGCCAACTAACAACATAGTCGCCCTGTAACCATGTACCTGTATGAAAAATCTGCGACATAGAAGTATCAAGCCCTGTCAAATACATATCGGCATGATGGATAACTGACTGCTGCCCCTGCAAGTAAGACCCCACAAACTGCTGAGTCAAGTACCTGCATCCGCTAATCCTATCTTGTGAAGATGGTAACTCTGCACACAGTAATGAATTACTCCCCTCGACTGTACCAAGAGAATCACCCTGTGCACAAGAATGGTGCATCGAATACGAATCATGTACAGGTGGATCAAAGGAAAAACTATAAGCACTCCTCACCGTGTACACCTCATTAAACTCCTCTGTGAGTCTTGTTTGGAATTGCGATGCACTGGAACAATCCCAAACACTATGATTATCACCCAACCAAGAACTAGCATCAAGAGTACGATCAACCTCCAACTCGAAGAGTGGATTATCATAGACCAAACCACCATCAAATTCAAATAATGGATTGTTCACAAACTGCACAATCACTCCATCTTGATCTGAATCATCCATCTCTGAATCGCTGGAATAATAAATTGAATTGTACTCCTGACTTGGCTCAACCAGCTGCCGATCATAGTCAACTGCATCGGATGAAATGATTGATTTGCTTCCATGAGAGGAAAACAAATCAACATAAGTACCAATCTCCCAACTGGATGAGACTACGACTGTCTTCTGTGAAGATGGACAAGTGTCGAGGGTTGTCACACAACTCTCTCGTGAATCAACAACCATGTCACAGGGACTATCAATGATCTGCCGTGCATCACCTATCATGGGACTAATCTCAAGAGAACCTGGTGCAACGCGTGGCTCACTGCAACTCTCATCTAGTGCACTCATCCTATCGATATCAACTGCTCCTGTGACCGAGATGGATGTAACTTCATCCTCAACATCTCCCACACTGCTATGAACCATGGGTGTGTACTCCTCCCCAACCGCTGCCATGGAAAACTAGACTATATCCAAAGGTGGTGAAGATTGTGCTAAACTCAACGCCACGGTAAGCCTCTCAATCTTTAACTGTGACTCTCGAAGAGCCAACTGGGTGCTATGCAACGAGTCCCTAGTCACCTCACGCTCATGAGTGAGCTCATCGATCCGCTCCTCTTTTCCCTTCAATGCATCATAACAAATGCAATCCCACTCGAGAAGGAAATCCCTATCCGCAAGTAATTTTAGGTAGTTTTGTTTCATCGTTCCAACTGCTTCTCGGAGTGCATGTATCACTGCAAGGGAAAAACCACTATCACTGTGCTCATCTGTCGAAGAAGGACTCCAACTGTAGGTAGTCAACATCTGACGAGCAACGTCAAAATGCTCAAGGGCAATAGCAATCATTGTGTCCTTCACTTGTAGTTGCCCAACCAAATGATGAGGGTTCTGTAGCTTACGACCCCCATACAAGTTTTCCGGTTCACAATAAGCACTATGATATGACGCTGATCCGTCATCACTCACCTCATGATAAGCAGCATCATGTGTGCTTTCATCCATGCACACCTCAACATCTAAGGTACTGCTGCTCTGTACCTCAAAGGATGGCTCAACTGGTACGGTAGAAGTTGCTGGTCTGACAGTATCTTCACACGCTTCTACTCCAACAGTGACTGCATGCCCATCCAAAGCATGATCCTGGGATTCCATATCAACATATGAATCCTCTAGCTTGTTTTCAAAGGTTTGATCCGAAAAATCAGATTCACCATGACTTAAATTCTCAACGCCAACTGCATCACTCGTACCCAACTCTTGAGTCTCTTCATGCGACAACTCAATAGGAGTACTTTGCATGTGTGAAACCTCTGTTGTGTCATGCTCACGCGAAGTTTCGCCATTGCTGTCATAAAAATCAGAAGTGGCTTCAATAGTAGAAACTTCTTGAGTCACCTCCTGCAAAGACGATGTAGGTAAATTATTACCCCAAGCTGTGCTAATGCTGTCTTGACTCAAATCAGCACGCTTATCAAATTCCTGTAATAAATTTCTGCCTACTTCATAGGGATTTGAAAACACCAAATCATTCTCATGAAGGATTGTATCACCCTTATGCGTAGATTCTCTATCCGTTCCAGACATAAACAACTCACGAGCTATAGTCAGATATTTCTGTCTTGCAAACTCTGTCTTATGGCAAAGACTCGAGTGCAAATCCATGTAACTCATGAAAGGGAGTTCCTTTTTAATTTTCTGCGGTAGAATGCTATACTCCTGGAACATGCTAACCACTTCTCTTTCGGTGTTTTGTGGTGTTCTGTCAATGGTATTCCTTCCGCTGAACTCAGGTGGTACTAACTGCCACTCGTCGTTCGCTGTCCTAAAGGTACCAACGAACAAACCCTCATGCTGTTCACCGCGAGGCCTCATATCTTGCCTCGTCTTCGAAAGTGGGGCCTAGTAGGCCTATCCGCTGTCCGCGGATATTGTCCTATATTCGAACCCGCAATACCCTCGGCTATTGTCAATGATGTGGTGACGGTCTCCTGAGTATCTGGGGCCTTCGGTGCAACTCCGCTTAACCGCCGTAATACACCATTTGATCGGGCCGCTGACTGGCATCTAAGATCTCTCGAGGTATGTAAGCACCTAAGGCCCTCACTTCAAGCATTATGAAGAAATCCTCGTTTAACACGATATTCCGTTTCATCAGTCCTCAGAATTCGCTGGGCTTCACAAACATGTTTCTACGATCAACCTCAAGTACTGCTAACCAAAGCTCGCCTGAATGAATAAAACCTGATAAGACCCAAACTGTTCCCGCTGCAGAAGACGGCTAAACCCTCAGGATGGCAGGATTTAGCTCTGATACCACTGTAGAAACCCTAAGTTTCCCCTAATCCTGAATCTGAAAGTTTTCTGATGTTTTTTTGAAGTTTTGGGTTTTTGAACGTTTTTGACGTTTTTGAGATTTTTTTGCAATAAATGAAATATGGCGATTTTTGCAAATAATTTTAATAAGTCGATCTAATACAAAAAGACTCAAAGGTTCGACATTCATTGATTACTTTATTTTTTCTATCGCCATTGCTACAATCATGAAATTGACATGCATTAATAATATTAAAACAAATTTTCTCGATAGAACCCATGGATTTGCAGCAGCTGATATAAATGGGTAAAATGGCACGGCTATTCTATATTATTCCAGTTTTCTCTCTGGCGATGCAAGAAGATTCCAGGAGTATAGGCGCCACTACTGGTGAAGACTGGGTGCCAAACTAGGAAACGCCTTTCTCAAAAACAAGAGTACGGCCTATGGAGTGGTACGGCCAAGTACAGCTGGTACAGCTGCAACATAAATCAATATAAAATGTACGGCTCCTTTGATATCCCTGTCCAGACTCTGTTATATTGTGCGCCTTGATGCAAATGTGTCTTCTGAAGAAAAACCCTCAATCAAAACTCTGTAAATGAATAACCTGTGAAGTTCAATGATCTCTTCTGGATGAAGAAATCTCACAACTGGCAGTAAATCGGGTGATATCTCACACCCTCTGAACTAATTCAATGGAGATGGCTCGTTCTCCAACGAATATCGAACTCAAACCCTAAGGTCTTCGTTCTCTGGCAAGACTGGTCAATTTTCAATTCATAAAATGTCATAATGGCACAATTCCCAAGGCAAAACCTCTTTATTGCTCAAAAGTGCGATTTCCTTAAAGATAGGGAATTTTAAATATTTGACTTTTTAATCTTTTAATCTTTCCATAGTCCTCAGTCAAATATTTTATAATAATTTTAATTGCCAGACTGGCCCCTTTCCTGATGATGGGCGCACCCCTCAAGGCAAATCACTTAAGTTATAATTTAAAATTATAACTTTATATTATAATCCTTAATTAATTAATATTTAATTAATGCAATTAAATATTAATATTTCCCTCGTTACTCATCCGATAACTGATCCGTCTGAAGCTGACGAACTCTGAAGTGATTCCTAGTGCTGCCAAACCCATACTGCTAAAAATAGCAGGGGTCCATGCTGACTGCCAGGAACTGCTAAAAATAGCAATTCTGCAAGAAACGTCCGAACGAGCCCGAACGAAAGCCAATTGATCAAAACTGCCAATCTGAAGCTGAGCCAAGCTTCGAAACGACCCTCTAACCACTCTATCAGCCTACGAGGGTCTCGTGATAGGCTAAACTTACGAACTCTGATGCTCGCCAAAAAATGGGGACATGACATTGAAAAATAAACATTTTTGATTATCTTCTCTCATCTAGGCATCCCTCTCATGGAGCAAATAAAATATTAATTTAACCTTTTAAAACAACTTTAAGTTGCACGCCTAGGCCATGGTACTTTTCGAATGACCTTTTACCCCCTTTCACTTAAGTTTATAAATTATTTATTAAACAACTTAAGTTATTGAATAAAACAATTATTAAGTACTGCAACCATAGGCTCTCCAATCCAACTAAGAAATAATATTGTTGCGAACATTCTGGCCTGGGACCTGTTATGCCTTGCATAACCACCCCATTTTAATTTGAATTAAAATAGGTCCCCCTTTGTCTTTTCCCTTTGGCCTTTGGTTTTCTGCCTTAGGCGTTTTCTTTTCGAGGTTCTGTCGGAAGCGGAACTGGAACCAATACCGGACTTGGAAATTCCTTCTAAGTTCGGGTCTTGTTCCAACCCCGGTTCCGGTTCCGACAGACCTTGGTTTTCGTTTCTTTTGTTCTTTGTCGGAGTCGGGTCTGGGACCAGGTTCGGAATGTTGAACTTTCTCAAGTTCCTCATTTTGGTCCCGTCCCGGGTCCGACCCCACCCTTTCTTTGCTCTCCGCTGGTCTTTGTCGGTTTGTGTCCTTTCCCTTAGGTGTTTTCTTTTCGGCCTTAGGCATTTTGTTTCTTGTGTTTTGCCGCCCTAACCGACTAGAGTCGAATTTGAACTTCTTCCGCTTCCATTTTGTTCCTTCCCATCCATGATCCCGTCCCGGTCTTTTTGCGCGGTTCCGCCGCTTGTTCCGCTTTGTCTTTGTTTCTTTTTCGCTTTTGTTTTTGCTTGTCGCGGGGTTGTCCTCCCTCTTTCCTCGCTTTTGCTATTCCATTGTCATGTCCCTTCCTCGACATCTCGAGTACGATTGGCCTATCACACGACCCAATGAGGTCGCATTGATCGATAGAGGTCACTTAGCTTGGCCTTTACCGGCTTAGCGTGAGATTGGATCGGCAGTCTTCGCTTTTGGCTCAATCTGAGACTTTTGCACTGCTATTTTAGCGCCCCAGTAGCAGGGGACTTCGCTATTTAGCAAGATGGCTTTCAAGCAGCATCCAGATCATCAGTTCATCACCTGCATCGACGCAAGAATCAGATGAGTAACGAGGAAGATATTAATATTTAATTATATTGATTAAATATTAATTATTTAATGATTTATAATATAAAGTTATAATGTTATATTATAACTTAAGTGATTTGCCTTGAGGGGTGCGCCCATCATCAGAAGGGGCCAAAAGTGACAATTAAATTATGATTTAATATTTTGGCTGGAGACTATGGAAAATTAAAAGAATTAAAAAAAGTCAAAATTTAATTAAAACCCTATTATTGAGGAAGTCGCACTTTTGTGAAGATAAAGGGTTTTGCATTGGTAATTGAGCCATTATGTGATTATTGGATTTTGGAGAAACTGATCAAATTGATCTGAGCACAGAACCTTAGGGTTTGAACTCGAATTCCTTGGAGAACGAGCCATCTCCAACGGAAAGCAATTCAGAGAGTGTGAAATATCACTTGATCTATTGCCAGCAGAGATTTTCTCATTCAGAGGAAATCATAGAACTTCAGAGGATCGATCATCTACAGAGATCTCTACAGTGTTTTGCATCCAGAGCATTTGCATTCATCAAGGCGCCTATTACAGAGACTTGCACATTAATATTTGAGGAGGCCGTACATTCTTAAAGGCTGTTTCTGACAGGCCGTACTGTCCTGTCAGGTCGTACCTGCAGCAAAGGACGTGTTTCTTCACCTTGAGAGAAACGCCTTCTATTTTTGTTCTAAACCTTCACCAGTGGAAGCGCCTTCATTGTTGGAGCCATCTGTAGTCCTCAAATAGAAGGAGAAGAGGATCATTCATTGTAGCCGTACAAATCTGTACCTTCTTCAGCTTGCTGGTTACCAGGTTTCTTCAATAAAAATTGTTGTTCTTTTATTACATGCTTCAAAAATCTTATTTGTATTGATGCCAGTTGCTCAAATAAAGGAACGCCTTCATTCTATATTAGATTTCTTTAGCATATTGAAGATCTAGCAATTTTATAGAATTTATTATTATTTTCTAGAAAAGCCGTACTATTCATTTATTGCATCAAAACTCAAAAATTGCAAAAAAATCGAAAACCATCAGAAAAACCTAACAACAGTCAGAAACAGAGATTTGGGGGAAACTAGGGTTTCTACAGTGGTATCAGAGCTAAATCCTGCCATCCTGAGGGTTTAGCCATCACATGCAGCCAGAGGAATTTGATACATACAGGTACTATACTCGCAGACGTGCCTTGATTGAAAGGCAACGCAGTTTGAGCAGACAGTCAGAAATCATGGTTGACAGGAATGATAGGGCTGAGAGAATTGATATACCTAGGACAAAGATCCCATAGAACAACTGAGATTAGGATGATGCAGAGGTCTTGCATGCACTCAGAGATATACGTGCAGGTCAGCGACATTCGACTGAGGTATTGCAACAGTTGACAGTGTCACTACAGAGATTGGGTACTCCGAGGAGACCATCACCACATCGTGACGATGACAGGAGTGAGGCAGGGTCACGGAGAGCTCCTAAGATAGTGTCATGAACAGCAGATAGGCCTACTAGGCCTACTTTCACGAGACAGGAGCCCGATGAGGCTGTACCAGATGATGAGCACGAGGATTTGTTTGCTGATAACCTTATGGCAGCGAACGAGGAGTGGGAGTTGATACCTCCTGCAGTTAGAGAACGGATCTCTTTTGACCGTTTTGTTACACAGAGACGAGAACACAATAGGGCTCAACAGGATTGGAGACCCCGGCAGCAGAATAACGATCTCAAACATGCAACTAACAGGCTCAATCTGGTGATGTTTGATGGTAGTGGGAAGATGACAGCCCAAGCTTGGATTAGCAAGCTTGATACATTCCTCACTTTGCGTCCGATGGCGGAGAGAGACACTATTAGATATGCTACACTGCACCTCGAGGGAGTAGCTTACGACTGGTGGCACCACGGCATGGTGACTTTACAGCATGACAGGATCACTACCTACCAGGAGTTCGTGGATAGATTGGTTGAGAGGTTTGACCAGAAGGATCCGGAAACCTACTTCAGAGACTTAGCACAGTTGAGGCAGAGTGGCAGTCTCGAGGCTTATATCAGTGATTTTTAGAGGCTATCCGTCATGGTTCCGAGCATATCTGAGAGGAGATTGGTAGTACTCTTTATGGAGGGTTTGACCGAGCCACTGAGAGGCTGGATCAAAGCCTTTGATCCTCCGTCATTACAGGAGGCGATGAAGAAAGCACGTAACATGGAGTTCGCAGCCCCGTCGAGTAGATTCACCTCTAGAGGTTCTTCATCGTTCAGAGATAACAAGGGCTTCAATAAAAATAAGGATAAATCTGATTATAACAAAGACAAATCAGATTATAAAAACGATTCAAAAGGTAAATCAGCCTTCCCACCTTTGGATCGTGAGGCCCTGAATGACCTTCGCAGGAAGAAGCTTTGCTTCTACTGCAAGGGACCATATGACGCCAGTCACGATTGTCCTCTAAGACCTAAGGGCAAGGAAAATCGTGTGATGTGGGCATACTATGAGGACTCAGAATCAGAAAATTCCGAACAGCCAAAGCATTCAGATGATTCAGAGTCAGAGGCTCCAGAGCCTAGAGCAGAGATAGAGCCCGAGCTTCAGGTACAGGAGGCCCGTTTGTCTAGCATTCAGCAGGAGGGTTCTGTTGTGACCTTTTTCACACCTCGCCCCATTGCAAATGGGGACCCCCTAATTTTGGCTTTGCTTTTGGGTCGTTTTGTCGTTGTCTCTCTTTTCTACTGTCTGTCTTTTTGGGGTTATACCGTCTCTGAATGTGAAATTTTGGCCAAGTTCGAGGATTGGGGTTTTATCTCTCCTGGTCAGTCCAAGGTCGAATAGGGTGAATATATTGAGATTTGAGACTAACATTGTTGTTAGTGTGTTCCCAGCAGGTTTCCACTAAAATTTCGTCAGATTCTGAGTACTTACTATTTTTAGTAAGTGTGCAATTATAGGCAATCCTTCAGCATTTTTGAGATTCCGACAATCACACTGCGTCCAGAGCACATCAGGCTACTCACAGGTTAAATTTGAACTAAAATGGACAACTTGCTATTTTTAGCAGTTCTGTCTTCGGAGGCAATTTTCAGGGCTTAGACGCAAAGTTTTTCAACGCATGTCTGGAGATTCCTTGTGGGTTTTTCGAGACCTTCGCAGTGATATGACATGCAAAGCATGACGATGACTTTCAGCACTCAACCTTCGGAGGCCGATATTAGGGTTTGCATGCAGACTTTTTCAACGCATGTCAGCATATTCTTTCTGGGTTTTCCAAGAGCTTCGCGACAGTGTAACATGCAAATGGAGCTGACCACTTTTCAGAAACTTACTATTTTTAGCCAGTGCTTGCATGTTGGATATTTTTCTGGGTTTTTCTGGGTCT
>VDFB02070343.1:0-34226 GCA_007258455.2 Sequoia sempervirens
TTATTTCATGATTGTGAAAAAAGAAGAATTCTTCTTCACGGGAATGGTGTGTGGTTATGGAAGAAGTAACTAGAGTTCTGGAAAAAATATTATTATTGTGCTTCTTTGTCTTTTGTCTGTAAGAAGAAATTGATAATTCAAAATTTAGCTTGAAGAAAAGATTGAAGAAGGATTTGTTGAGGAAGATTATTTTCGAAGAAGGAAGAAGAGTTGTCGTGCTCGTTGCTTCAACATCAAACACAAGACTCTAGGTTCCTCTCTGATTGCTATTTCTTTTATTTCTATATGAAAATGAAAATATCTTGTTTCCCATGTTTGTACTGGTGTATGTGTTTAAAAGAACTTGAATTTTGTTGATTGAATTTTCGCTGATTGAAAATAAAAGAGAAAATGAAACCCTCATGTTTTCTTTTCTCCAATTTATTTTGTTGTCGAAATTTTTGGATTGGAGAAATCATAACTTTTCTTGAGAAAAATAAATTTATGTTGTGGTTGAAATATGCATGCCCAGATCTGTATTTTATTCATGAAAGTATCAGACTTGTCTAAGAGAATGTTGTTTTTTATTGAAATACACACACACACACAGATATATATATATATATATATATATATATATATATATATATATAATTAGGCTATAACTATCCTGTTCTTTTAAAAAAAAAATTACTGTATCAAGTTTTAATGTGACAGGGGTTGTAGAAGATCTGTTTTTTTCTTTTTTAAAATTTATATAATTTTTTTATTATTAAAAATAATATTGAAATGAGATTGGGGAATATATAATTAGGCTGTAACTATCCTCTTCTTTTAAAAAAAAATTACTGTATCAAGTTTTAATGTGGCAGGGGCTGTAGAAGTTCTATTTTTTTTTTTTAAATTATATAAAAAAAAAATTATTAAAAATAATATTGAAATGGGATTGGGGAATGTACGGAGACGCCATACCAAACCCCCCCACCCCCTTACCTGTGTTGTGTAGCCAGTGTGGGAGGCTGTTGTATGCATCCCACCCACGACTATGCACAACAGCTTGCGGGCTATTGGGCGCAGCCCTGGGTGGGGGTTGCGGCCTCCCCTATGGGGAGGTTCGCAACTTCCTCCCCACTACAATTTTTTATTATAAACTTTAAAATTTAGTTTTATTAATTTAAATTGTATTTAATTTAAATTCATTTTTTATATATATTTAATTTAATATATATACTATATATATAGGTTATGTTATTAATTTAAAAAGAAGATTTAAATATGTGAATATATACAACATATATTGTATATATATATATATGCATAATAATGTGTATGTATATATGCATGTATATATATATGTGTGTGTGTGTGTGTGTGTATTTATATACTTGTTGAAATTACAAAAAAATCATATGATGCTAATTTTCAATGCTTGGTTTTATGACATCACTGGCTAAACTAGAAACAAGCATTTTAAATAAATTAAGTTGAATGATTTTTTTATCAAGATTAGACATATTGAGTAAATTGATTGTTTTTATTTGATGGTAGAAATTGTGCAATGTGTTATTTTAATGGTGTTTGTTGAGTTATAGAAAACTCATGTTCGTAATGAAACTTTTGAGTTGTGTAATTGTTTAACTCTTGAATTATCATTGAGTTAATTGTTGTTTTGCTTAATTGGGTTATGGTCATATGGGAAACCCTTAAGTTAGTTTATCCTTCTATATGAGCTTAAGTTGTTGTTTAAAACTTCCAGAGGCATGGGAAAATGGTGATTTGTTTTATGGTCTTTTAATTTGATGCTTGTTACTATTTGACTTTAATCATGATTTTAAGTTTACACTTGGGTTGTACCCATCTTTATGGGTGTTGATTCATATGATTATTCGTAAGATAATTGTTTCTCGCGGATGTTTCCATTTTGTGATTTAGTTTTCTGGTTGGTACAACTCCTTAGAGTTTGATTTTATGTTTTGGGTTTCTAGGGAGAGTGGCTCTACGTGGGCGCTGGTGCACAAAGGGGTTGTCAGGATAACCCATGTTAGAATTAGAGTAATAAGTGATAACCTAATTAATTAATTAGGGGGTGGGTAGTAAAACATTAACAAGATAATTATGGATTCCTCATCCACCTGTAAGGGCTTTCATAGACTAAGGGTGGGCTAAGAAGGTCGTGGTTGGCAAGATCATTTCCTCATCTCTGTGAGAGGTTAACGATTTTGCATTAGTCACCCTAGGGGGCTGGTGCCTAGAGAGGCTGTCAAGATAACCATAGATGGGGGCCAACGCCTAGAGAAAGGAAGTCAGGATAACCCATGTAGGACTGTGCGATGACACTCTCCCATAGCTTCCCTTGCATTTTCTTTTGTGTGTATCTGGAGGTGGTTGTGTCTTATGTTGTTAAGGCAATTGTTTCTAGATGTTGTCTTTGTAGCCTCCTTTCAGTTATTCAATGTTGCATATATGCCTCATGGAAACTTTATTGGTGTTGGTGAAAGGTGCCCTTGGATGTTTATTGTTGATTGATTTTGCGGACTCATTTGGTGAGCTTGGAATTTTATTGTTGTTGGCACCTCTTATGGAGATTTAATGTTGATCTATGATTTTGGCAATTAGTTCTGGTTGGACTTTCCTCTAGTTTTCCCTTGTTGGTTATTGTTGCTAGCCTCTGGAAGTGGTCTTCAATGTTATGTTTCCTTTGTGTTCTCTTGATTTTCATGTTTGGAGTTTAGTCTTGTGTTTTCTGTTTGGATGTTCTTGGTCGGGGATCCTTCCTTATTTACTCCTAGCATGGGTGGTCAGGTGGAATGTGCTACGCACCCTATTGGGTCCCCTGTTATGCAGTTGTACCATTCAGTGAAAAGTTAGCATATGTCGCTTGATCCAGAGATTACATGTTACCAGATGCATACTTGTACTTCAGTTATACTTTGTGTATTGATGTATTACTCCCACATGTGCTGGGAATACTTATGATGTAATTTTATGTATGTATTCAATGAGATGTACCTGAAAAATGATGTAATGTATAATCACACTATGTAACTCATTCTTGAACTATAGTTGTAAATATTGTTAATGTTATGTGGTATCTGTGGAAATATGCTCATTATATTACCACTTTTTATTTATTGTAAATGCATGTATGGTTTTCATATGGTTTATTCTTGTCACATTGGTTATCATTAATGAATTTTTTAAAATGAAGATAAGTGAATGAATGTGTTACACTAATGGAAATTGGGAATTTCATCTTTCAACTTTTGTTATGGGTTAGTTACGTTATGTCACCTCGTGTACCCCAAGGGACTTAGGTGTTTAACTTGTAATCATTAGCTATGTTAATTGCATTGGAAAAATTAGTGTGCATTATTTACTTTAATTTATTTTTTTTGCATTTTTAGTTGTCCCTTTAGGTTTGTGTGACGGGGCATTACAAGGTGGCAAGGTGGAAGTAGTTAGTAATAGAGGCAGGAGTGAGGAACATGATAGCAGGTAAGTGGTGGAGGAAGAAGAATCAAGCACCACCATGGGAGCAGTCAAGAAAGCGGAATTGAGGTGGAAAAAGATGTCCATACTGAGTGGAGATGATACAGTCAGTGGTTGAGAGGTGGAAGATGGAGCAACACCTATGACTACTAGGAGTGCAGTGGTGGGTGGTGGTGAGTGAGGTCACTCAACTTCTTCTTCTTGGGGTGGATACCCCTCTTCACGAATGGTAGGCATATTGAGAATGAAGGTTCCCATCCTCTTCAACTTCTTTGGTTTCCTTTGCCCATCAGTTGACTTCTTCGTGTATATCTTTTGTTTTGGTTGCCACTCAGATGTGTCTTTCCTCTTTCTTGATCTAGTGATAGGTGGAGACTTGGGAGCCTCACTTGAAGATATTGTAGTGAAACCACTATATATTTCACTCCATATGTCATCTTCGAGCTCCCCATAGGTTAGCTTTGTGCCATGTTCCTATAATTGGATTATTTGCTCATCTAGCCATTCCCGAGTTCTCTACTCTATTGGACGGGTGAAAATATTTAGGTCCATGACCTCTGGTTCATTCCAGTCAATCATTGGAAATGGAACATTAATTAGAGCATTGTACTTTTCATCAAGAACATTGTCATCTTTGAAAATTTAATCTAGGACTGGGTACAAGTTAATGGCCTTCGCGAACTTAGCAGTCATCCTCATATAGTGTCGCCTACGAACCTCGTGGTCATCATTGCACTTGGCCTAGAAGTCTTCAATGTGTGGTCAGTGGGTATACTACTTTCCCACTTGTTTCTTCAATTTCCCAAGAGGTTCCAAGCCTCCTCTCTCCGTGTCCAGCTCAAAATTGTACTCTGCAAGCTCCTTTTCAGAGTATTTCATGCAGGGGGAAGCAGGGTAGGAGTACATCCCTTATCCAAATGTGATGGGGTACAGGACCCTGACATGATGCTTGTTGTTTAGTAGAGTGTGGGAAGTTTGCAACTACTGAGTAAGCTCTAGCAAGATAATTCTATCGTTGGGGTATTGGGGTAGCCGATACGAGAACCCCAAGAATCCTTCTACTCTGATGTATGTGAACTTGGGGAACTGGATGAACTAGTGCCCAAAACCTTTCACCACCACCTTAGCACTATGGGTCATTCTTCTATGATAGTCCCCTACCAAGGTTTGAATGATGTACCTGATGAAAGCATCATTGACCCTCTTGTAATCTTTCTTAAAATTCCTATATTGAAGTTGTGGATAACAATCATACACCCTAAGTTTCCCCTTCTTTGTTCCTAGTGTCCTGACACAATCTAATCCTTTATAAGGGAGCTTCACAGCTAGAAGGTATACCAATTAAGAGGTCATGTAGAACTTTGAATTTTTCTTCACTACAACAAATTGATTGTGCAGATTCTCACTTATCATCTTGGCCCAATGGAACTTTGCATTTCCTTAGAGGATCTCCTCTACAAAATAAAACATCCACTCCTCAAAGAGTGAGGAAGTGGGGAGACCCATCACCCTACTCAGAAGGGTCACCAAATCATTAGTTTCCTCCACAAAATCACTCCTGTACAATGTCTAGGGAACCTTGTTAGCACTTCCCCTCTTATCAAGTAGCCATATTTGATTGATCGTTCTTTTGTAGCTGGTGGGGTCTACTTTCCATACTTTTAAAGCGATCTCCTTTTCAAATTCCTCCATTTTATCAAACATGGGAATGCCAAATGTTTTCCTGATAGACTAGGGAGTTAAATGGGCCAATACCCTTCAATATTTGGTGGCTATCTTTTTGGTCTAAGAATGATAACACTATTGGAAAGCTAACACCAATTCTGAAGCAACTAGAGCAAGAGGAAAGCCTGTTTCCTTTGCAAGTCCACTCCTCTTAATTCTCAAGGCTTCCTCAATTCATCAGTACTAACGTGGTCCAAGTCTGTATCAGTGACCTTATTCTAGTTGGAGGTGATCTTCGAGGTACACTTGACCCCATGCAATTCATACTTCATCTGTGCTTTTTCTTCCTTTTCCTCTTGTACTCTTTGTTGGCTTCTTTCCTTTGTCAGTTTTCTCCATTGGCTTCTTTGTTGGTTCCATTCTCTATTGGTTCCATAAATCTTGCACACAAAAGGTGCAGTAAGTTCTTTGATAGATAAAAAATGTAGAGCATTAGTTAAAAAATACCAAAGTGTCATTAAATGCATTCACATATCCTTAAAAGATCATTACATTAATCACAGTTTGTCATTTTAAGCTCATTGGTGAATTTTGCAAAAATACAGGTCTGGAGGTATGGATTTTTTCCCTGCGGAAGCCGTCAGGGTGAAAGCCTTATAGAACGGTGTAGGGAAGATGGAATTCCACAAGCGGCCACCCAATTGTGCATTTCCGAAAGGTTTGATTACTAAGAAAAAATTGTGTAAAGTCATTGGGCATGTGCATAAATTTATGGAGGCATTTGAAGTTGTTTTCTCTTTTCGAATCAACCTTTAAAGTTTATGCAAATATCTATGACAGAGAGGCTATGAGGTTAAAGGCCATTTATGATTTTTCATAAGAATGCATCCTTAGGAATGCGGAGACCCGCGGGCAGAGTTCCACATGGTGGAACCTGCAATTATGTTTTCCTTAGTCAATTTTGGTTTAGATTCTTTTTAGCATGTGGGGAAATCAATGTTTGGATGTTCCTCTTGCAGATGTTATCATTTTCCATGTCATAGAAATTGGGCATGCAAGATCTGTGGGGAGGATGTCCTCTAGGAATTTGTCGTTAAATTGCTACTTGAAGTGGGAGGCGTTCCATTGATGGCAACCCACAAGGGTGGATCCATCGAGTCATTTTGACTTATGATTTTGTTTTTGGTTTACAAGCTCGAGTCTTATGACGAGGAGTGTGGGGATCACATGGTGGGGAGCCATGTTTGATTTTTTGTTAAACAACAGTTGAAGTGAGGCGGACTTCCCTTAATGGTGGCTTGCATGAGTGGACCCACCATGGTACCTTAGTGTTTTCAAGGCCTTGAGTTTTGAGTTAATGTACACGAATAAGGATGATGTGAATAGAGCTAGGTAGAAGAACGTGAGGGCTTTGCTATAAAAGAATGGTGACAGAGAGGTAGTGGTCCACACACAGAAACTCATGAGGGAATCTCCACACCACTCAAAGACTTGGCCAATTTTGATGGGGCATTCAATTTCATGCGCTCGCACGTGATGACAAGGGTGTGGTTCATAAGGTGGGAGGTCGTGTTGGTTTTTCCATTAAACAAGGGCTGCTGAGACATGGTGTCCCACATGTGGGAACTCGTGAGGGTGTTCCCGCATAGATCTAGGGACTTAGTTATTTTCTTGATGAAATGTTTGGTGTTTTGTGGCACAATAGTAGTGGAACCTGCGAAGTGGGGATCTACATGGGATGTGTCATTAGTTACAGCCATGAAGATATGGAGTCTCAAGGTCAGGTTTCCACAGGGTGGGTTCATGACAACTTAAATAATTCTAGTCATTATACCATTTGGAATGGCGTTCAGGAAGGGTAGGCAGGACGAGAAGGGAGGGGAGTCGAGAAGACATGGATGCTAAGATGTGTCTGAGGTAGGGAAAAATCCTGCAAGGCTTTAAATACTCATAAAATCACATAGGTCAATGTTTTAGTCATTTAGGGTGCGAGCATTCAAGCACAAAAATTGGAGAAGCAGGGGGGTGATGGCGCATGGCATTCAAAAATGGTAGCAAACCCTCTTTTGAAAATTTCAACAACTTGAAACCCTACAACTTGTGACAATGCCCAAAATGAAGAACAACTGAAGCTCAAATATAATGGTTGGGAACCTACTTGGATCGCACGAGAAGAAAGAAAGTGGTCACCTCAGTACTCAAATCCTCTTGCGCACCTCAAATATTTTTGCTCTACTAAATTTTAAAATATTTGGATGAAAATGGCAGCTGAGGAGTGGGTTATTTATAGGAAACCCCCCATTAATGATGGCATTTAGTTGTAGGTATGATAGGGGCATGGGTTGGTGAAGTTGCAGAAACCTGACCCATGGAGGACGTCAAGCTAAAGGTTGCATGGAGACATGGCATGTATAAACCAAATGCAGAAAGTCCACTATGGGTGAACATGGGAGAAATGTCGCCGAGAACAACAAAACAAAGACATAAATCTACCAAGGGAAGCCCACAATGGTGGAGCCACAAGTGGCAATGGATAGGGAAGCCTCTACAAAGCAGAAACCCGCAAGCCAACTTCCAAAAAAGCTTAAAACCTCTCGAAACTTGGGTGAATGAGTTGTATTGATGACAATTTTACTCGCAGCAATAGGGTGAATAAATTCTTCATAGATAAACCACAAAGAGCCTATCCTTCTTGAAAGACATGGAACAAAGAAAATCTGAAAGGGGATTCATCTTTGACAGGAAAAGATTGGCTTCAGTTCAATCCCAAGTCTCTGGTAATTAGGTCTTGATTGTACTAGGTTCACTCTCAGGTATAATGTCATATTGTTATTAATCTCAAAGGGAATATGGTTACCTTTGATTTCATTAAGGATTATAGGCATTTTAAATAATATTTCCAATTCATTCATAAAATAACATCTTGAAATCAAAATATTTGAAATACTATTTCATGAACATCAACAATTTCTTTGCTATCACTTAAGTAGATTTAGCATTAAGCATTCAACAATTTCATAGGAAATGAAATATTTTCAACAAATTTCCATCCATGCATTTATTTTTGGAGCATTTTAAAAGAATTTAAACATCTATTCTAAAATAAAGCATGAAAATAATGAAAATTAAAATTTTCTCCTAATTATTCTCCATGCATGCCCCAAAGAATTAACTAAAACAAAGAAAACCACTTTATACTTCACTAGACTGCTTCACAACTACATATAAAATGGTGTGAGATTTTAAAGGGAGGGGTTTTAGTTTGGAAACCAAGTAGGTTCTATATGCACCCTTAAACGACACAACATATAGTCTTGTTCGGATGAACTAACAAAACCAACTACAAAAGATTCATAAGATAGGTAGCTATCTAATTGGCTATGATATTAACCAATGCCTATGTGCATACAAATTTTTATGCCAGAATGATTCATAAAATAGGAAAAAAGAACAAAACTCAAAGAATTTTTAGCTCTTCCAACATCCACAAATTCTAAACTTAAAATGAAAATAAAGTAGTAAATGACCTTTTATAGGAACAAGGCCCCAAGAGTTCAAACTTAAAGTCTATCAGAGAATAAAAAATAAACAAATAAAATGTAGCACGTGGCATATGCCAACTGTCATTAGAATATTCCAGATAAAGTCAAAGCTTTGACTTCATCAGTAGCAACACTTTTTACTTCGTACTTTAGCTCACTAGACTTCACATAAATCAAGGTTATTATCAATCTTCAAAATACCAGACTGGGAACATCTACTGGGACCGGGAACAACCTGCAAAACTCAAAACCTGAACAAATATCTTTGCAACTCCTTTGGTATCTGATATTTGGTTCTTTCTTTCATCATTCAGGGCTCGAGCTTTGGGATCTTTTCTTCACCTTTCTTTAACTGATATTCTTGGAAAGCATTCAACACTTGATGCATATGTCCTTTTGAAATCCCTTGCACCACCTTCCATGTGAGATTGAGTCTAGTGTATTCTTCAGATACCTGGAGTATAATACTATTCCTTTGCACTTTGTATGTCTCATATCTAGCTATAGTGTTCCTGCACTGTATAATATCATCAATGACCTCCTGAGTGAGTAGCTGACAGGGTCTCTGTTTATTCTCTCAATCCATTCTTTGAAGGCTTTAGATTCTTTACAATCTTGTCCTAGCATTTGGGGATCACAACCTTGACGTGCTAACATTTCAATAAAGTCTTGATCTTAATCAAGCACTTTTCTACATTCCACAATGACTTTTTCAAATCCTTCAATGCACTGCATCAGCGTGTCACCTTCCCATTTCAACTATTTTTTCCACTTTTCAAGCAATAAAATTTCTTGCTCTGAAATTATATTTCCTTGTATTAATTCTTGAACATCCATTTGCATCAGAATTTTAATATTTCGCCTTTCATCATTAACTTGTTCCTGGCGAAGTCTGCATTCATTTTCAAATATTTTGGATTTTTTTGACCTAGAATATGCTTCCTTATATTTCCCTATTGCATATGAAATAAATTCTTCTCCCTATCTCACCTAGTACTCGATCCATTCTTCAAATACATTCATTTTGTGGTGAATTTCTGCAATTGCATCCACCTGTTCTTGTGACATTAATAGTGGATGTTGGGGAAATTCAATTTGTGCTTGACTAGATAGGGTTAAGGATTTTATAAAATGTTCTAAGGTAGCAACTCATTCTTTCAATTCCCTTTTCTTCTTTTTATACTTTTGTACTCTGGCAACAGTGGCATCCATATTCAACTTTATCTCCTCCAACTCTTGCCTCCAAGACAAGTGTCCAAGACTAATACTTGTTATCTTATACTCCTTAGGTGTTATTTCATGTCTATTTTTGTCAGTTGTGGGAGTAGCTATATGGACGGTTCTATCACCATCTGTATTTCTCTGTATGACATTTTTTCTCTAGCTCTGCACCTAGGATTAGGATTATCTACTTCCTGTATGAAACTCTTAAGATCTAGAGGTAATACTTCTACTTCCGTTGGGGAAGCTAATTCCCTAATTACCCAATCAGGTGCATCTTCATCATGCTCTACCTCTACAACATTACTTTGTTCCTAGTTTCCACTTGATTCAGGAACCTCCTTTCTTACTTCTTCATTTTTATCCGTCACACCCTCTAAAATAGGAATTTCCTCAACAATTTCTAGCATAGATTCAGGATTACCAGGATTTGGCATTGTCTCCTTTGTTTGGATACTTACATTTTCCTGTCTATCTAGATGTTCAACCTTAGTTTCTTGGACGTTACTTTCTTCATTCTCTGCTACACCAAGGTTTTCCTCATTTCTAACTTCAGCACATAAAATCTGTGTAGCTTCACCTTTCTCAATTTCAACTTCAATCTGGTCCTTTTCTATTTTTGTAAAGTCCTACGATTGTTCATTATCATTTGGAACATTCCCAAGCGAAGGTTGGGAATCAAAAGTGTCTTCAATAATCATTTCATCAATAGGATTCTGCTATGCAATCTCCCCTATTTCCATTTCAAGGATATCGGGATTCCCCACTTCTGAAGTGAGTGTTCCTTGTATAAATTCTTCTTCTTTAACATTTATAGGAGTGGACCCTATATCCAAAATCTCTTCTATCACTCGTTGTACCATAGGTTTATCTTTACATTTCTTTTCTTTTACTTTCTCCCACACGACACCCCATTTATCCATCTATTATTTAATTCTAGCTTCATCAACCTCAAAAATCTCCTCCAAAACCATAGGAGTTCCTCCCAATGCTTGTTTCATACTAGCCATGTTAACAAGAGGAGAAGTGAATAGTGTTGCAGCCCTTTGAGATACACACCTGGTCTGTGTGCCAACGTTTTCTGTTACTCCTGCTTATTCTTCAATAGACGGTTTAACCTTTGGTTTTGTTGTAGAGGAAGATGCACTTTTGGGTCTTACTTTTGACTTATCCTTGCTTGATTCTGCATCTTTTTGCTTATCAGATGGATTTATTAGAACTTCTTGTTCTGAAGCTTCAGGTGTTCTTTCTTCAATCCTTATACCAAGAGTTTCCTTACTAGTTTTTCTTCTCTTCTTAGCAGGCCTCCACTCTCAAATGCAGTTTCATTTCTTTGTTTTCTTCTTTTATCCTCTGAGAATGTGGGTTCAATTCCTCTTTCTCTTAAATATTTACAAAAATAATTTATCCAATGTTGATTGTATAGCAGAATAGGTCTGTAGAACTCATCAATTGATGTCATTTCTTCACCTTCATAATCTAGGTTTGGGATGGGTTCATCATATAGTCTATCTTCATTATAGGCTTTGTTCAACACTTGTCCATCATCCTCTTCCAATTGATTTGGGATATCATGGAGCATGAGAATCCGAGAAGATTTTAAAGACAATCTTTGGTACTTTCTTATTCTTACTTTGTGCTCATCTTCACAATTAAGCCAATAATCTTCTGGGTATTGGACATGAGCACAATAACTAGCTATATTCTTGGAAATATTTCCCTCGGGGTCATAATACATTCTTTGAAGTGTAAATTCTCAAAATTGTATGTTCTTAATTCTTCTTTATACAAGTCAGACACTTTGATTGCATTGCACTTATAATTTCCTAACACAATAGGGAATTTGAAAGACGCCTTCTTGTGAGCACGACTATAAAGAGCCTGAGATGGTTTCAACTATCTCACCAATTCTAATAAAATAATTTTGTCTATTGGATACTTGGGCAGCATGAAAGGATGTCCATCAAACCCTTCCACCTTGATGTAGGAGTAAGTGGGGAAATGAATATACTAGCCTCCCATTGGTCTGATTACACTTTGTGCCTCCAAGGACAATCTTTTGGTTTTATCACCTTCCATCATTCTAACTAGCTTCATGGAGAAGAAATCATTAACTCTCTTATAACTCTCTTGTAGCCATGGATAGTGATCTGGGGTAAATGAGCATATATCAAACTGTTCCCAACTTCCCTACCCAGAGTACCAATCTTTTTCAACCCTTGTTTCCTTGACCTCATGGCACATGAGTAAATCACATACGAAGACATATAGAAACACCTAGTCTTGGGAAATGACATTATCTATTCATGTAATATGTCACTAATAAACTTTCCCCAATGCATTTGCACGATATTTTCTATCATTCTGGATATTATTACAAACATCTAGGGTTCAAATCTACTAGCATCTCGTAAACTGGCCATCCTACTCAGCAAATTTATAATATCTTGAATTTCTTTTTTGAACATAGATCTTTGAATTACTTTGGTCTATGGTGTAATCAGCTCATGGAGCCATTGGGTACTCATAATTTCTCTGTTACGGGCTTCAACATTCTGATATTTTTTGGCCTTTTCCTTCATATCGACATTATACATCTAGGTGAAGGAAGGTAGCCAAAATGTGTATGCAATTCCTTTCTATGAGAGGTTTTCATAGATTCTCCCCTCTTTTTCAACAACTCTTTTATCTACGTTATAATAATTTATGCATTGCATAACCAATTCAGGGACCTCCATTGTTGGAAAAAACCCTCATGTTGAAAATAATCCATTTGCTATAACATTTCTAGTACACTAAGAAGCATTTTCCTGTCGTTCCTGAGTGAAAATTTCAACATCAAAAGTCCATCCCATATTATTTTCTGTAACTACCACATTGATTGGTATAGCTTACGAATTGCAATATTTCAATTTATCTTTTTCCCTTGCGTTAGAAGCACTCATTTCTGCTAGTGTGCTCTGCATTTTTTAAATGTGTGTCTTGTGTGTGAGTTAGGGTTAAATTTAAACAAAATTTCTTACAATTTATAAAACTTTCAGTTCACCCTTTGGTTAAATTCAAATCAAAGAATGAACAACATTTCAATTTTAAAGGGAAATATCATCTTTCGAGATTTTCATGTATGGAAATAATTAACAAAAAATCAGTTATTCGAAACATACATGATTTTGGTTGATAATGATAATATTCACATAATGGAACTCCAAAACTCTTGTTAGTTGTGTTCTTAGTTTCTCAAAATCTACCTCTCCTTGCGCGCTAGTATTATCTCATTCTTTCAATGTCCTTTGCAAATTTGTGACATGAAACAAAGTGGAGTGTTACAAAAGCAATTGCATGCTTAAGGTGGTGCCAAGTACATGGAAGTATTTTTCCACCTTCATTAATTATAAATCATTGGATCCTTATTCTGATATTCAAATTTCACTTCGGATAGCATGCAAGATTAAGCATTACTGAGCTCACGTGTGTGCAATTGGTTATTTCCGCTACAGTAAACTTAGAAGTAGCAACTATTTGCATTAACCTACATAATATGACAATTCCTTTTAAGCCAACCAGGGATAGAGCCCATCTGCTAGTCAAGCGTCCATAGCCTCAACAAGGTTATCTCCATAATTCCCCCCAAACATAGCTCTACTACCAGCCAAGCGTCTATAGCCCCGATAGAGTTATTTGGATAGCCTAAAGAGTTGATTTCTTTTTTTTATAGATATTGCAATAATAGCTCATTTTTCTCTTTTGATATTTCAATGATAGCTCATTTTTCAACTTGCAGGCAATGAAGCCCACTATTAGGTTGGGAATTACAGTGGTAGCAAAGGTAGTCTTTTGATTTTTTAGTCAATGCAAATAACTGCTATCACAAATTTTAGTAGAATGATTTAAATGTGCGCATTTTTAGCTCAACATCAACTAAATGATTCATGCTAACCAGAGTATAAAGAATGGAGTAATTCTCAAACAATTTATAAATAAAGGACCATTTCCAGTTAGGAAATAGATCAAATTTCCATAATTGATGTTCTATTAACCTGCTCACCTTCAAAAGTTGCTAATCATTGTAAAATCTAGTGACGCAACACCCCCAAAAGAAAAGAGAAAAACAAAAGCGACAAATGGGTATTTACAAAACAAAATAAAAAATAACCTAAAAAAAAAACTATTTACAAAAAAATTATTTACAAAAAAAAAACTATTTACCTATGATTGGAAATAATGCTTTAGGAACTGCCCATTGACAGGCAATTGGATATCTTCACTAGTTAAAGAATTCAATCTATAAGTACTATAACCCAGGATTTCAGAAATTTGATATGGGCCTATCCACTACTTATCAAACTTACCATGTACACCTTTTCGTTCACGGGCTTTATTCCACTACAGGACCAAGTCAACTATTCTAAATGTCTTCAATCTAGCCCTTTTATCAAACCATCTTTTTACCATGAACTGATGCCTAGCAAAATGATATATAGCTCATGTATGATTTTCATCTAAATGCATTAATTGTAATAACCGAGGTTCAGTTTGGTCATCTAATCTGACATATTCCTGTGCAAACTGCCAAGTAGCGATTTTCAAATTTATTGGTAGTATAGGATCTACCCCGTAAATTAAATGATAAGGAGAATTCCCTAACACAACTTTCATCCTAGTGCAGTCTACCCAAAGGGCGAATTTTAGCAAAGAATTCCATTCCCTAGGATTCTTTTTGATTAATTTTTTAATTATATCCAACAAATTCTTATTTGATGATTCAACTAATCCATTTCCCTACAGATAATAGTTAGATGAGATTTTTAATGTTATACCATATTCAAATGCCTAATTAGAAAATTTTAATAAAGAAAAGGTAGGGTCATTATCACGTACCAGTGCATATGGTATATCAAACCTGGTGATGATATTCTCTTCCAAGAATTTGATTACTACTTATGTAGTGCATTGTTTGCTAGGACATGCTTTTGTCCATCTGGTGCAGTAATATGGAGTAGTCAGTATAAATCTATGGCATAAATATGATGGAGGATTGATAGTTCCAATAAAATCTATCCCCCATTGTAAAAAGGGGCACATCTCCATCATGGGCTATAGTGGTTGAGCATTGAATCTTCCTTTGTCTGACGCAATTTGGCATGTATAACAGTGTTTCACATGTTCATATGTATCTTTGAAAATTGTTGGCTAGTAGTAACCAGCTCTCAAAATGAGGTGTGTAGTAGCTAAAAGTGCTCCATGAGTTGTTCCAAATTTTTCATGTAGTTCCTACAACACTTTGTTCGCTTCTATTCAATTCAAGCATCTTAAATAGATTCCTTCATGGTTTCTTTCGATAGAGCTCCTCCTTTGATCATATAATTTTGTGACTTTATCTTAAGAGCTCTTCTTTGATTCCTTTGCATATGATTTGTACAAGTATGGCTAACCAAATAATGTTGTATGTCTGAATACCAATCTTCTTGGTCTTTTACATCCAAAGTATATTGTTGACTTGAAATTTGTGGATCTATTTCTGCAATAGACCTAACCAAAGCTTGTCCCCAAACCAATTTCATGGGTATGATTTCTAGATCAAATTCTTGTAGGATGGTCACCCATTTGGCTCTCTTTTCTCTGAGCTCACTCTATGTTAACAACATCTTGACTATAGAATCTAGAACAATAGCTTTGACTATACTGCTGAGGATGTAGTGTATAAATTTGCATACCGCTTTGACCAAAGCAAAGGCTTTTTTTTCAACATCTGTATATCTCAGCCCTACTTCTTTGAATGGAGCACTCATAAAATAAATTGGTTTCTCTTCTTTGTTCTTGCCCTTTTATGTTAGTACTATTGCATAAGTATGACCAGAAGCAAAAGAGTAAATATAAAAAGGCTTAACATAATCTGGGCTTACCAATACCAGAGCTTCTATAATTGCAGTCTTTATATTTTTTAAGGCGATCTTAGCTTCATTTGTCCACTCTATCTTGACATCTTTCTTTAACATATCATTGAGTGGTTTCACTGTTTCGACAAATCCAATAATACATTTTCAAACAAAATTAATCTTACTGAAATACAATTTCAATTCTTTCTTACTTCCCAGGGGCTGTAGTTTGAACAGTGCACTCACTCTGTCTGGGTCTATTAAAATACCTTGTTCAAAAATAATATGTCCTAGTAACTTACCTTCAATTACCCCAAAAATGCACTTTTTAGGATTTAACGAAACTTCATAAGTTTCACACTTCTATAATATCGCTATGAGATCTCGAACATGATCTCTTCTATCTTTTGAAAATACTATGAGGTCATCCATGTAAATAATAATGCATTTTCTTGTCAACTCGTGAAAAACATAATCCATGGATCTCTCAAATGTAGCTTCAGCGTTTATCAATCCGAATGGCATCCTTCTGTAAGCAAAATTTCCCCACCATGTGGTGAAAGCTATTTTCATTTGATCTTCCTTTGCTACCATTACTTGATTATATCTAGAGAATTCATCCAAAAAGGACATCATCTTCGAACCATTGACTATTTGTAACACTTCTTCTAGTGAGGGTAGTGGATAATTATCTTTTTTAGACACCTTGTTGAGATTTTGAAAGTTTACACACAACCATATGTCTCCATTCTTCTTTCTCATGGGAACCAAATTTTCCACCCAACTAGAATTTTTGATAGTAAATATTATCTTAGCCGATAAAATTTTTTGGACTTCCTTTTGGATTAATGGTTCTAAGAGTGCATTTACTGGCCATTATTTCTGTCGGAAAATTTTTGCTTCAGGCTTTAATGGTATCATATGAGTAATGATGGAAGTATCATAAGTTTTTAGATCTTCATATGTACAAGCTATAACCTTCCAATAATCTTTAAGCACCTAAGAAATATTTCTCTTCTCTTCCTCAATACACTTTCCTATTAGCTATAAGATTTTGTATGCAAATTGTATAATTTAGATTTACCTCCGTCACTTCGGGGAAAATATTTCTATTGAATGATTATTTGATCCATGTCAAATAATCGTTCTAACTCAATTATTCCTTTCAGAATATTATTATCTCTGGCTTGAGCTAATTCTTCATCTTGAATTTTTCCATCAGGGTGATCTATCTCTTCAATTATTTATGTTTTGAAAATATCAGAATTAGTGATGAATTCCAATATATGTCGATCATCTTCAAACACCTACAAATTAGTAACATTATCAGGAACCGAGGGTAACTGCACTAACTCGACTGTGAATCTCTTCAAATTAGACACATCTAGAGGTTCTAGAGTACTAGCAACAGTAGCCAAAGCATCAACTCTTTGATTAAATCTTCTTGGGATATGAGTGATATTGAAAACTTCAAAATTTTCTATTAAATCCCATACTCTGTGTTGGTAGTTAGATAATTGCTTGTAATGATAGATGTACTTCTTTTGAACTTGTGTAACCACTAATTCTGAATCACCAAACACCTTGAGGATTCTAACCTTCTTCTTGATTGCGAGGATCGAGCCATGTATAAGGGCTTCATATTCTGCCATGTTGTTAGTACATTGAAATTATAACTGGTATGCAATAAGAAAATATTTACCTTGTGGATTAATGAGTTCAACTCAGATTCCAATTCCTTGTTTCAATTTGGATCCATCAAATTTACGAATCCAAGCTTGATCATCTGTAGCTTGTAATTTATCATTCTTCGGTGTCGTAGAACTAGTCTTTTCAATCTGTGTAATATGAATTCTGTCTTTATGCGTTCTTGATTTAGACCCTTTGATCTTGTCATTTTTTGGACAGTATTGGCTTTTGATTCTATGAATTATCTCTAGATACATCATACAACTATTTTCTACGTGTGCAACATTATGTAACCTCCACCTATCCTCCAACAACAAAATTTTTAGTGAAATTTTGATTTTATTGCTCCTCTGAGCTTCTGTAACAATATTCTTCTGAAATTTATCATAAGGACTATTTTCTTCTTCAGAATAATCACAATCTAATTCAATTAAAACATCTATTCCAATAGTTAATTGATTAGGTTTCCTAGCATCACATGTAAATACTTCTATTTTAACTCTTGAACTTCGAATTCTATAAACTCCTGGTTCTACATCAATATATAGAACTTCATTTTTCTGATCATAATCTGTGATCATGTATTTCATACGTGGTTCCCTTTCAATTCTGATTTGATTAGGAACTCCTTTCCATGATAACCACATATGTGAGAAATCAGTAGCCATATATCCATTCAATGTTTTCGACCAATCTCTGCCCAATAACATACCATAAGTATCAGGTATCTCAACAAATTGTATGTCTATATAATATTAAATTCTAGGGTCCGACGCTAATTGCATGTGGATATTAGTCAACTCTCTGACTACATTTAATTCCATTTTATCAAGTTGAGTGACCTTCTTTAAAGAACTTGTCGAAGTTAATCCTAGCGTTTGACATATAGACAAAGGCATCATGTTAGTAGACACTCCAAAATCTACTAAATAATTATGAAGATTTTTACCAAATATTCTCAAGGTGATTAAGAATGGTGGAGACTCTAATTTTCCTTTGTAAAAGGCTACTTGCACATCCGCTATAGGGATGATGTTCTTATCTTTTGTCTTGACTTGGTTATCCTTCACTTGAATGTCTTTAAACTTTCCTTCTTTTGGAAGATATTCTAGAGTGTTTAAGAAAGCTTTCCTGATCACAAGTGTTTTGAGCAATTTTGATAAAGAAAGAATGATCTTTACCTTTTTTATTTCTTCCACCAAATAGGTAGTCAAATTTTTTTGGTCAGCGGAATCTATCTTTTCACTTCTTGAAACGTTTGATGAATTATGAAGAGAGGCCACCTTGGGTAACCCTAGGTTATTTCTTGATTTATCATTAGGTGGAGTATTAAAATTATTAGGCAGGATCGACATTGTTAATGGCCCATTGAATTTACTTCCACCGTTGTTACTTCTCAAGTTATAATTATGTCCTTTCTGATATTGTTGAAAAGCATGAATTTCATCAATTTCTTCCTAAGGTTCATTTTCATCTTGATAAGGAAAAGTATATGTTTCTAATGTCATAGTTGAATTATCTCCCTCATATTCACGGGTGTAACTTGTGATGAAAGTAGGCAGTTTGACACGTTCATAACTTTCAAGGACTAAAGCAGAGTCATATCCTATTGGGACTAACTCATTTCCCTTAGGAGGATGAGATTCACACTATTCATTGTAGTGTGTAGCAACTAGAAAAATGTCTAAAGCAATTTTGAACTATGAACAATATACCTTAGCATGAGCATTTGTATTATGGATCCTACACCAATTATTTATAGCAAGATTATCCAAATTCACTTTTGACATGGATCTTTAATTAGTAGGATCAACATTATCTAAAGTTGTTGAAACTCCTCCATTATTAGGTCATGTATTCCAAGGTCTAGGTGGTCTAGGAGCGTTATACATCTGGTTTTGTGAATTTTGGTTGTTATTTTGAGCATAAAAGATTTGATTTCTTAATTGCATAACCTCTATGGTTAATCTTTTGAGTTGAGCTATAATTTCTTTCGTGTCTTCCTTTTCCTCTAAAATCTTGATATTTTTATTTTCCTGAGTTTGTGAGAAAAAATAATTTCCGTTAGCACTCGGCTCTGTGATAGTTGGACCAGGGTGAGGAACTAAATTTTTACTATTTCCTGGTTGAAAGAAAGTATTCTGAGGAAATTTCCTATTCTAGACCACTGAAGGATAAACATTAGGAGCTATAGGATGACTTAGAGGGACCCCATTGACGTTCGGGGTAGGGTAATTATTCAATCTATTTCTTCCATTAATGGATGATCCATTTTTGGTGTGTTTCATTTCCAAATTCACACTCACAACTTCAACATAGGCTTCAGGTAAAATAGCAGGAGGATTTTCCTTTTGCTTCACAAACATAGCAGTTAAAGGATCTACTATTGTATAATAAATGGAAATAGCAAACAAATTATCCACTATGTAAGGTGCTTGTTGTTGGCCTCCTACAATGAATCCATAACTAAGCTCTTACAACTATGATTCAAAGATTGGGCATCTAACCTGAATAGCTACTTCAATCATCATGAAGGTTCATTTAAATTTTCAACCCAGGGACATGAACTTGAAATGGGCCAGCATTGTATGTGCATTAGGGGTTCAAGTAGTCATTGTATACTCTAGCTAAGAAACACAATGCTAAAAGTAAACTACTGAAGAAGAAATAAAGAAAATACTAAACATCAACCAACAACTATGCTGAACTGAAATGTGTGAAAGGAATAAAAGATCTAGGCAACAAACAGGGAACTACTTTGTCTACTTTGGTTATAGGAACACACACATAATGGACTTCCAGTGGCTGTAGGAATAGTCGATGCCATATTTTCAACTAAATACTAACCATCAAATAGTACTAAACTAATGCTAAAATAATGAAACAAATTACTCACCAAGTGGGCCCCCTTGGATAAGTATCCTCTAAACTAACAAGAACTCAAATGCTCAAACTTAGAATTTTATTCCATTCACTGCAAATTGAAACTGGAATACAATATCAAATCATGCAACCTCTTCCTCAATCAACTCACTAGCCTTCTAACCCTGAGGAAGGAGCATCCAATTATTATTTATGCTAACAACTAACAAGGCCGTCAACTCCACGACTGGAAGGACGCCAATTAGGGAAAACAAAGAAAGTGGAACGATGGCGGTTACACATGCATGGAATCTGGTCAGACATGCAATTCAAACACAAACGCAGCATAGCAGTAACTCCCGTGCATGCCCGAACATTAAAATTCCATTACAACAAGACGGTTACACTTTGGATGCATGTAGAATCTTCTGCCACCGGTCTTCTTGACTTGGAGTGCTTCCTTTACCAACCATCATGGTGCATGACCACCTAGCGGTGTCTTCCTCAACTTGGCACATTAAATCTGCATGGCAAGGTCAGTACGCATAATAACTACACATCTATAACCACCTTAAGAAACATTCAATAACCACATGCAAAATCAATATAGATAGTTCACATTTTATGCCAAGTATCATTAAAGTTCGCACAAATCAAATGTCAATGGTTTGAGGGAAACATTATGCCAATGTCAACACTTAAGCATTAAATTCCATGACATTTATGAGCAAATAAACTATAGATTCTCCCCAAAACTAGACCAAAAATTAGGCTCATCACTCCCCCCAACCTAACGTCTTGCTAGTCCTCTAGCAGGGAGAGAGTTGTTCTTCTGTTTGGTCAAGGCTCTGAAATTTGCAACTAAGAGTTATCTAACATCAGTGGCAATAGTATGTGAATCCAGATCCCAATAGAATCCTCCCAATCTATCAAGTCAGTCCCATCTCTGGTTCTTTGCAGTAAGGTCATATTGGTAGCCTCTGAAGTTTGGCATTGGCCACATGAGCATGGGTGGCTGGAAGGTTAGGGGAAGCCAAAATATTCCATCTATTCTACCAATCTAGATATATATCTTAATTCTCCTTAGTGTTGTAGTGTAATTGTAGATGGAGTGGGGCTCAGCCTATTTCAGCTCATCAGTCAAACTATTCCATCTCTGTGATAGGTATCTCCTCATGGCTTCCTCCTTTTTTGATGTCTTCACTTCATACTCACTATAGACTACCTCAATCCAAGGCATAATCCTATTGCCATAACTTGGTCTAAGCAACATTCTATGCCATTCTTTGTAAATTTCCCTTGGGTTTCCTGGCTCAGCCCTAATGGGCAGAGGGATATCAGACTCCAATTTCTTATAAGAACCATGTTGCTATCCCCAACTAATCTCATTTTTCATCCAAGACATGAATGCTCTCAATTGAACATCCCCAACATACAGCAGCAGGTTCCAATTATGGTCTTTTGTGACATCATAATTATGTAAATAAAATTCACATAGTAAATTCTTCATTTCAGAGGAGGCAATCCTATGCAGAGCATAGACCCTTGGAGGATCTCTACATTCCAGAATCTTTGGCATCAAGGCTGCCATATCATCTACCCTCTGCTTCAAGGTAGCAATCTTTGCATTTTAATCCTCAATCTCTTCATCCTTTCTTTGAATATCCTCCTTCAATCATCATTTTTCCCTTTTCCATTCTTCCTCCCTTCTTTGTATTTATTTCCACATATTCAAAATTCCTGCATGTACTATCAAATCAGGAGGATTATGAATTCCTACCAGTCTTTTCGTTGATGACAACTCCTCATATATCATTATTTGCATGGATTTAGGCTGTCCAGTTATCTTCGGCTATAAGGGTGTTGTTTCACCTTCCTTTTGCTATAGGGACTCTTGCTCTTGTTGCGACTGCAAGAACTCTTGCTTTGGTTTTGGTTGTTGCTGCAGGACTTCATGCTGCAAGACTGCTTGCTCATGTTGCAGGAGGTTCTATTTTTCCTACAATTCCTTCGCAATGCTAGCAAGATCGACCAACATTATGTTTACTGCTTCCTTAAACATACCTTCTCCTTCTTCAATATTCTTCTGCTTGAATGAGGTCTCACCATGTTTAGGGCTTTCATGTAGAGGCGTACCAATCGTAGGCCCAGCTGGTCTTGATTTCTTGGAAGGCCTCTTACGTTTTCCTTTGGCTGCAGGATGAACAACATCAACTTTCCTCTTCTTAGAACTTGGCCCTTTTCTTCTTTCAGGTTGTGTTTTAGCCTTTCCCTTTCTCATTTCCACTTCTCTCCGATGTGCCTTAGTTTTCATTAGGGTTTCAAGTGGAACTTCATCATTAGAATCCGAGGGAGAGCAACTTCTTTTTTATGAGTGCCCAGCTTTAGAAGAACTGATTTATATAGCTTCTTTTGTTGCAGGAGGATTCATACTAGAGGTTGAAGCACTAGGGATGGCTTCAGTCATGGTTACTCTCCTGCTAGACCTATGGGGTTGAGGTAAAGCCCTAGATTGCAAGTGCTCAGGTCTAATTTGATCAACATTTATAAACTCTTCCCAGGTCATTCTAGATACATCATGCAGAGACCTTTCAACTAGAATTTTAATCAAACAATGGTGGGAAATAAAATTATTCCCACCTTTTTGGGTTTCAGCTGCCATGATTGAGAGAAGATTGTACAACATGTTGGGAACATTCATCCTTCCTCTGTGCCTCATGTGATTCAAAAGCTTGAAGTGCACATAATGCAAATTTGATTGGCGACCCTCACAAGTGATGTATTTGATAACATACATGGCTATCTGCTTCCATGGCTCGGGCAGGGACATTCTTTTTTCACCCTATTTGTCTATGCTCAATGGGGGGTCGTTTGGCTCTATGAATTCGACCCTAGCTGACCTGGTGTCCCTGGAAATAGGGTAATTTTCACCATCAGCAGGTAACCCTGTAATCTCTGAAATTCTTTCCTCAGTTTCCACAACTTCTAATCCTCTCACTGTGGCTTTGCCTTCTAAAAATTTCTGGGAAAATTCAAGGGCAATTCCTTCATGAAAATCATCTTCAAAAAGTAATCTATCCATCCACAATTTTGAAATTCGGCCAAGCATTGTGCATCTTGCAATAAAATATCATGCATTGTGGGTTCATTTCAAATTAACCCACCTCCCATTGTCTGCAACCAAAATAATGCTCTGCAACTTTTTCCTTCAATTCCCTTTCTGGAAATCGAATGCACTTCCTTGCAGTATCTGCTAAATCTCAGGACCAACCTACTAAATTTTTTGTTCCCGTGTCGCCTGAATTTTCTTTCTCTAGTTTTGCAATTCAAGATTATGTCAGGGTAATAATGGAAAGAAAAGGAGTGATAAAGGGAGTTCATGATAGGAAGAAATGGTGGTTGCATCCATTGTCACTTCACACATGCAAGCTATCCTTTCTTGGATTTCAATTTTGACACCTAGACAATACAATATTTGCATCTTTTTCGTTCCCCTCCCCCCAACCTAAATTTGGACATGTGTCCACACATGCAATATGACAGGGAAGGATGGCATTGTATGCAAACGTCTATACTAACGTATAGTGATTAAATAAATGTAATTAAAAGATGATTAAAGATAGCAATTAATGTGCACATACCTGAGTTTGGGGAAAATTTCCGCAAAGGTTGTAGATAAAGTAACGCTCGCCTTGTTGAAAAAAATGAATCAAGCAATAAATGAAGATGAAGTGGAATGAGGTGATGGAATGGAGTGAGGTGGAAGAGAGAGAAATGTGGTGATGGATGGGTGGATGATGAAGAAGTGGACTTCCACACAAGTGAAAGTCTTTATTATGGAATGTATGTTCCTGAATTAGGTTGAAGGAGGGGCACTAGACCCACCACCTTCGGCTATAGGAAGATATGAGTGTTGGATGAATTGTTGCAGGAACTCTTCTTTAGAAGTTGGCTTATGGTATAATCTGAGGTGATGGCCATTGACAAGTAATTTGAACCTGACAGAGTCAATTGTGGTGAGCTGAACAACTCCATTAGAAAAGACCTCAACAACTTCATATGGTCCTAGCCACCTTGCCTGCAATTTTCCTGCATTATCCTAATATCTTGAATCATAGATAAAATCCCAATCTCCCGGTTTGAACTTTTTGTCTTTAATAAATTTGTCATGCCACTTGATTCGCTGATTCTGCACTATCTCTGTATGTTATAGGGCTACTCTTCTTATCTCATCCAAAGAATTGAGCTGCATGATTCTTTCTCTATGTGCTTCAAAAATATCATCCCCAAATTTACCGTAGTTTGTAGAGTCTTATGTTCAAATTAGATTGGCATCATGGTTGTCTTTCCATACAGTAATTCAAATGGGGTGAAGCCTGTAGTTGTTTTCCATGTTGTCCTATAGGCCCAAACAACTTCTGGTAATCTATTTTCCCAATCCTTCTTATGGACAACTACTGTGTTAGTCAGAATGACTTCAATTTCCCTTTTGGTCACCTCAACTTGGCCATTAGCTTGGGGGTGATAAGGAGTATAATTTTTGTGCCTTATATTGTACTCATTTACTAGTGCTGCAACAAGAGTTGATGTGAATTTTGGCCCTTGATTAGTCACTATTTCTCTTGGGACTCCATATCTTGTGAAAATATCTTCATAAATTTTTTTTACAACCTTGTTATCTCTTGCATGTTTCATGGCCTTGACTTCTACCCATTTAGTTACATAATTAGTGCACACCAGTATATAAGATTTACCATTTTATGGAGGGTCAATTGGTCCCACAAAATCTAATCCCCACTTGTCAAAGGGAGTAATTACTACCTGAGGGCACAGTGGCATCTCATCAAATCTTGTTGGTCTACACATTCTTTGACATCTATACATTTTTTGGTATAGCTTCATGCATCCTTATGGAGTGTTGGCCAGTAATACCCTATGTTCAAGATCTTCATTGTCTTCCTCTTGGCTTCAAAGTGTCCTCCACATGGTTCATTATGACATGCATGCAAAATGTCATATATTTCATCTTCTCTCACACATCTTCTCATGACATGGTCAAGTCCAGTATAAAAAAAACATCTAGAAATCCAAGAGAAAGGAAAAGATCTTTCAATAAGTGCCTTTTTCTCTTTTGGAGAGAAGTGAGAAGGAATTCTACTTGTGACCAAGTAAGTGGCTATGTCAACATACCATGGCATTTGTACATTGTGAGAAAATAGATGCTCATCAGGAAAAGAGTCATCTATGGGCTGATTATCTTCTGATGTAGTTAGCCTTGAAATAAAATTTGCAACAACATTAGCTTTCCCCGACTTGTCTACAATGGTTATATCAAACTCTTGCATCAACAATAGCTATCTTTCCAATCTACCTATGATCAAAGGTTTATTCATGAGATACCTGATGGCTACATGATCAGCGTGTACAAAGATTTGGTAGCCCATTATGTAATGCCTGAATTTGTTCAGTGCATAAATTACTGCTAGCATCTATTTCTCTATCACGGTATAATTGAATTTGAAGCTCCTTGCAAATTTTTGCTGACAAAGTAAATAGCATTTTCAATAGCCCCCTCTTTCTATCCTAGGACTTCTCCTATGGCATAGTCTGATGCATCAGTGTGAATGTGGAAAGGAAGCTCCCAATTGGGTCCCTTAAGTATAGGAGCATTTTTCAAAGCTGACTTCAAGTCAGAAAATGCCTTGTCACAAGCTTCAATCCACTGAAATTCAACATCTTTAGTGAGGAGAGTATACAATGGTGCTGCTACCTTGCTGAAATATTTAATGAATCTCCTATAATATCCTGCATGGCCTAAGAAACTTCTAACATCCTTCTGTTTTGCAAGTGTAGGAAGATTTGTGATTACCTCAATTTTTGTAGGGTCTACTTGGATTCCTTTGTGGGAGATGTAATGGCCAAGAACTACACCTTCTTGCATCATCATGCAACACTTTTCACTATTTAAGGAAAAGTTTTGATCTTCACATCTCTGTAGAACTCTTTTGAGATTCTCCAATGTTTGATTAAATTGAACACCATAGGTGGTGAAATCGTCCATATAAATCTCCATGCAATCAAGAGAAATGTCTGAGAAGATGCTAATGACTGCCCTCTAGAAAGTTGCGGGTGCATTGCACAAGCCAAATGGGAGCACTGAATAAGCATAGGTCCCCCATGGACAAGTAAATGTGGTCTTCTCTTGATCTTCTGGTGCAATTTGAATCTAGTTGTAGCCATTGAATCCATCTAGAAAAGAGAAATATTGCTTTCCTGCAAGTGTGTCCAGAACTTGATCAATGAAGGGTGAAGGAAAGTGATCCTTCTTGGTGGTAGCATTAAGTTCTCTATAATAAATAAAAACTTTCCATTTCCCTCCTTTCTTGGGCTCAATCACCAATGGAGATACCCATTGACTATCTAAGATGGGGTATATAAATCCCACATCTAGTAATTTCTGCAATTCTCCTTTCACAATCTCTCTTAGTGCAGGGTTGATTCTCCTTTTTGGCTGTCTCACTGGAGTGCAATCATCTCTGATATAAATTCTATTTGTATATATTTTAGGATCCAGACCTTTCATGTCATGATAATCCCATGCAAATGCATGTTGATGGGCCCTTAATAGATTTTTCAGTGACAGTTGTTGTTCTTCACTCAATTTACTATTGACATTCAGGTATTTTCCTTCAGAAACCTGGATTTGTGTAGTTAATTCTATCATGGATTCTTCATTAATACATGGTACCTTTAGTTCACAAGGCAGCAATGTATGGAACATACCTTTCACTGCAGGAAGAGTGTGCGCAGGAACAACGTCTGCAGGAAGAGTGGTTGTAGGAAAAACGTCTACAGGAACAGTGGCTACAGAAAGAGCTAGCAGAAGTGTTTTGACCGAAGTAGAAGATGATGCTTCTTCTACTTCATAATGGTTCTGAATGAGATTAGCCAACAATTCTTCTTCATCTTGGAGCTGCAGAAAAGGGCTTCTTCATATCATCATAAGTTGCGCCACAAAATTAACTTCCTCGGCCTCTTCACCAACTTGTGGCCATACAAAATCTTCTTTAGCATGAGATGGCTGAGGAGGTGGATAGAGAAAAAAAAAATAGTACTCCTTCCATCAGAAATGGTCATATCACCAGAACGACATCCAATGTATGCATCTGCAGTCACCAACCAAGGTCTTCCAAGAATCATGGGGTACTCGCCTAGTGTAGCCTTAGGAGAAAGAATCATAAAGTCTGCCAGATATTCCCAAGAGTCTAGGACTACCACAAAATCCTCCACTATGCCATCATACTTGACAGTAGAGCTATCAGCAAGCTGCAGGACAGTAGGAGTAGACCTCATACTTACAATATTTAGTTGCTGCAGGATGTCTTTTGTCATTACATTGATTGCTGCCCCTATATCAATCAGAGCATTCTTTACTTTGATCCCATTTATGACAACTGCTACTATAGGACTGTCTGGGTCATTATACTTGGGAATAGTCACTTTTCCTAGCATGATATTAGCTACTAGCCCACCACATGAATTGTAGTTGGGTCTTTCTTCTTCCTTCCTAGCTTCTTAAGACAAGCTCCCTTGATAGCTTTGTCATAGATTGGAACATCATTTACGACTTTAAATAGAGGTATCTAAACACATATATGATCTAGCTGATCCAGAATATCAAAGGTGGTATCCTCCTTTTCTTCTTTCTTCTTGGAAATCTCCAATCTCTAGGGAAATGGTGGTTCTTGCTCGAACTGTTTGACAGGGACTGGTTTAGGATTTTTAGGTGCATTTGGCTGAATGGGGCCATTTTGAGGCTCCTCTTCTTCTACAAGAATCTCAGTGATAATGGGCTTGGAAGGGCCTGGTAGAGTGGTTCCTGAACGCAGATGGATATCATTTACACTCATAGCATATGCAGGGAATTGATTTGAATCAGCAAAGTATGCAGGCTATTGTTGTAGTTTGTTATTAAGATTGGGTGTGGGCTGAGCTGGTAATTGAGTTGACTTAGGTGCATTTGAGCTTGGGTTAGCAGGTGGAGGCATTCAAGTAGGTTGTTGGGACTGAGAAGGTGGCTTCATGTAATTGGTTGTCTGAGTAGGCCATTATTGTCCTCCTCTCCATTGATTTGTTTGCTACCAATTTCCTGGGGGTGGTTTCCAGTTTCCTTGGAATTGCTATCAATTCCCCTGAGGGTGCTGCCATTGAGGTGGAGAACTTTGATGACTAGGCCAAGCATTTGGAGGATTACTCCAAGGTTGTGGTGGATATCCCCCATAACTAGGTGGGTATTGGGGCTGCCATTGGTTACCAGATGAATAAGAGTTAAAATATGGCCCAACATAGGATAGGGGATCTAGTGGTATACCTTGTCTTGGAGCCCAAGGCTTCCTTTGTGCAACATAGTAAACTTGGTCTTCTTCAATCTGAATTGGCTTGAACTCAAGTGACATCTGCTTACTTTCCAAGTTAGCTACCATCTTACATTTGCAATCCTTCTTCTTTTTCCTATAGTGGGGACAATACTTTGTCCATATCATCTCTGACTCCTCTTACTTCTTCTTAGCCTGAAGTGTATCTAGCTGAGTAGCTAGATTGTTAATAATATCTTGCTTGAAGTCTTCTAGCAAATGAGTGATCTCCATCCTTAAAACTCCACTAGAAATTGACTTACCCATGGAAGACTGGTAAGCTCTCCCTTTCTTTGAAGCTTCCCTAGAGTAATTCTGGCATATTTTCTTGATATCCTCCCAAGGAACTTGGGAGATATCTCCTCTTGCCATGAGGTCCAAGGCATCAGTTCAGCTGTCATTGATTCCTCTCAAGAAGAGCAACTTTTGTGAATCCTCATTAAGTTCATGGTGTGGAGACTTTTGTAGGAAAAACATAAATTTTGCAATGTAGTCTTCTAAGCTCTCATCCTCCTTCTGTTGCATCCTGAAAATGTCACCTCCTCTCATATCACTACCCCTGTAGTATTCCTTGTATTTCTCGAGGAATTTTGTCTTCATGTCTTCCCAAGTTTCCACAGTATTTTTTCCCAAGCTCACGAACCATCTTAGTGCAGCTTCCTTCAAATTAGGAGGAAATAACTTAAGCCGGTGGGCATCAGTAGCATAATCATAACTCCTATATATGCATAAAAATGGTCATATCATTTAATCCTGACATTTAATTAAATATTTATTATTTAATTAATTTCTTTCTTAATTCCTCTACATATAAATAAATTTAATTAATTAATTTATATCGTTCACCTACTTTATTCTTCCACTTTAATTAAATAAATTCATTTTATTTAATTACCACTTTCTTAAGTCCACTTAATTAATTAAATAAATATCATTGTTTATTTAAATTAATTATCACATTTAAGTTTAATTAAATCTTTGATTTAATTGAATTTAATTCTTTTCTTCTAAATCAAATATTAATTAAATATTCTTATTTAATTAATTCCACATGTCACTTTCCAAATCTTAATTAAATATTTTATTTAATTAAGAAAATCTTCCATGTCACCAATAAATGAATAATGAATTTAATAAATTCATTATTTATCTTCAAAATCTTTTCTCAATCTCACAAAAAGATGATTTTTACAATTCATCTTTATCATCTTTCCACATCACTTTTCAAATCTTAATTAAATGATTTATTTAATTAAGAAAAATCTCCATGTCACCCATAAATAAATGAATAATGAATTTGATAAATTCATTATTTATCTTCAAAATCTTTCCAAAATCTCACAAAAAGATGATTTTTACAATTCATCTTTATCATCTCATCTTATCTCTTCTACGAAAAAGGAAACAAATCTTGCTTTCTATTTTCTTCTATTTTTCTCTCTAGTCTCATTCATCTTCGATCGTTTGATCTGCTAGGAATTTTCACAGCCTTTGATCACCTCAGCCAATCAAAATCTTTTGAAAACTCTATAAATACCCCTATGAATCCAAGCATTGGTTACAACACACATGTACATTAGAGCTTACTTGCATTCTAGCATTCTAGCATTCTAGCATTTTAGCATTGTTATCATCAAATTTAGCATTCATAGAATTTCTTAATTCTAGTTTCTTTTAACAAGTAATCATAGCATGTTAATCATATCTTAGCATAGCATGCACACATTCATATTCAATCTCATTCTCTAGGAAGACCGTTTGTTGAGTCTAGCACATAATCTGAGAGTCAGCTGGAATCGACAAAAACACTAGAGATAGAGGACGATAGGATGGCATCGAGAACAAAAAATTTAGTTTGCATTTCTTTTATTCTATTTTCTGTTTTTGATACAATGTTTTATCGGTGTGTTTGATTTGTTTTAATTTACATTTATTGATACACTCTAAAATCGACCACACATTTATGGCGCCCACCGTGGGGCCTTTGCTTGATTTTTGACATTTAGTTGCAAGTTTTTTTTGACAGGATTTCATGTTCTAGAGTTCGGCTTTCTGGAAAATTTCGCGTTTTAGCGCATCTAGTGCTTTTTTCCGTGCTTTTGCAGGTCTTTTAGCGCATACGAGGACTGTTTTAGCGCATATTTTGGCACTTTTTTTAGCTCATCTGGCACTAATTTAGTGCATCTGGCACTGTTTTAATGCATCTGACACTTTTTTTTAGCACATACGAGGTCTGTTTTAGCGCATATGGCCTCTGTTTTAGCACTTTTATAGTAAATCTTAAAATGGCCATATCTTAGTCATATTTTGGTCTTTTTCGAAGATTTTTTTTTAAATGGGGTAGAATTTCATAAGGTATCCAATGGTGTAGGTGTTTATCAACTTTGACAGAGTTAAAATTTTCAATTTCTCACATATTCTTTAGCGCATATGACTTTTGTTCTAGCGCATTTGTAATTTGTATAATTTACTCTCTAGATTCGACGCGACCACGACTAGTGGTTTTATTACTATTTTTGGATTAAAATGAACCAATCCTAGGGTAGACACAACAATTTAAAATGAACCAATTATAGGATAGACATGGAATTTAAAATGAAGCAATCATAGGATAGCCACCACACATTGATTTTTGCAGTTAAAATGAATCTCATGCTTGTTGTGAAGCAACATCTTCACAGAGATTAAATCATTGTCATTTGGAATTTAAAAAGAACATTGTTTGTTTTGTCTATGGCAATAGGTCTATGCTCTCCCCTTAACTGGGTGATCAAAATACCAGACTTTCCTTTTCAAGTCATGCAATTTTAATGCTTTATTACTTCCTGTAGAGGGTTTGCTCTTGTGGAAAAAAGTACTCACCCAAGAGGAACGACCTAAGTGGGTTCAAGCCAAAGCCAAGCTATTCCACCCCACTATAAAATTTAAAGCAAATATGGGGAAACCCTCTTTTGTTGGTAGTGTGCAAGATAACCATCCCCAAAGCCTTTTTTCTAAAGGTTGGGAGGTCTCCTGAGGGAGTTTATTATTGCCACACCAAACAGAAACCCTTACTACGAACCTAGTGTAGTAGCCAACCGTGTCAGTTTCTAAACATCCTAATAATCACAGTGCAAGGGGAGGGAAGAATCTACCCCCAACACACTCACCATATAACTGCCAAGGACTATTTGCTCAAGGGATCTGGTATCCACTTTTGTCACTCTGAGTACGCGCCCAGAAAAGACAAAAACACGGGTGCCCCTTCGGGGGTGACATGGTTGTGTGAGTCAACACAGTTCTAAGATGTGGGCTATTGATTATTATGATGACCTACTTGAGTACTAAGAGTGAGTTTGCCTAAATTATCTGTTATGTACAAAACCTGTGAAAACATTTTTGAACATACACTCGATGTTTAGGGCTTAAAAGAACAACTTTTTTTATGGTTTTTGTTGTGTTTTCCTCACATTAAATAATATTAAGATCATCCAAGAAAGCACTAAGAATTTGATTGAATCAACCTTTCTACCAGAATCTGAGTTTCTACCATCATTGGACTAGCTACAACCCCGATATCTTCTATGCTTAGAGATTGGAAATCCACCACATTTGTTAGGAAGTCGATTTATAATAGGATCAAGAAACCTAAGAAACATTTAGGTTACAAAAATACTTTGCAACAAATAAAATTCCTTTACAAGAGTCGAAACATCTTTCTCCTTCATAGGTACCAATATTTTGTTAGGGGATTTACTGACGAGTATGTTGTAGAGCCTTTGTATTCCTGAGCCTATTTCCAAAGAAGAGTTCTATCTCAACAACACAATCACAATCAACCTCTTGATTTCGATTTCATACCACAACCCTCAATTGAATATCCCACTCATCCCAGCCAAATCATTCGCCGATCTTGAAAACAAACTAGGCTATTTGATACACTTATCATTTTTCGAGACTAGGATCAAATCTCAAAAAGTGCATCTTTTCAAACAAGTTTTTGATTATTGATTCAACTTCCCCAATAGGATCCCAATATCCTTTCATCTTGGAAACCACAATCAAGAGTTATAAACATCATTTGATCATATCATAGGATTTTCATCTTATCAGATCAAGACATCATCATTTGTGCACTTCTCAAACTTGTGATCTAAGTTTAGAAGAACATTTCAAAAGCATATGCCTGTTGTCACAAGGTCCCAAAAACACAAAGAAGAAGATGACAGAAGAGATCCACTTTACAACATGGGTGATAGGGAAGAAAATCCTTTTCATAGGTTTCATATTGGGAATAGTTCAAATGATGAAATAACCGATGAAATGATTCAAGAAGTTGAACAAGATCCACAGTTTCACATAATTTTGGACAAGATCTTAGAGTGAAATAAAGAAGGCTACTTTCTTTTATTGGCAAACCAAGGTGCCAAATTTCCCTTTGACTACGATATGGAGAAAATTAAGGAAGATCCTGAAAAGACTGAAACTCCCTTCAATGATCTTAGTACTCTTACCCAACAAATAAGAGCACTCCAAAGGAAAATCAAGGAAATACAAGGGGGCACAACTAAGAAGTCCTTTGATGGAAATATGAATGTAACCTCTTTCCCTCCGAAAACAACATCATCCAAATTCAATATTTTTGAATTTTTGCAAAGGTTAAATGAGAAGCCCAAATCTAAGCCATCAAATAAAATTGACCAATCTTGTCATGTCATGCATTTATCTTCATCCCCCATAATAATAATTCCACTCAATCACCTTCTTCTATCATATCCTCTACATCCAATGATTCATTTCAATCTACACATCTCGATCAAAACATTCTACAAACCCTTCCTATCTTTGATCAAGATCCCATCTCTCAAGAACCATATGATGATCCCCTCCTTTCATTATTCACCCATGATAATCCTCTTCCATCTCAAGAACAAAATGTTCTTCCAAGTTCTCTGTCCACCCCATTTAATGAATCCATACTCTCTTATGATTCCATCACATCCCAGGAGCAAAACAATTCTTCCATCCTATCCAAATATTCCCTTCCATCTAATGATCAAGCTACTCCATCTCCTTCATCTAATGATTCTTTTCCTAGTCAAGATCAAAATATCCCATCATCCTCATTTCAAGAGCCTCTCACACCTCTTGAAGCTATCCATGAACCCCACACCTATAAATTGGGATCCTCCACCTTTATCCACTCTAGTTTACTTCCAACACCTATCCTTTCATCCATATCATATCCTCCTCAAAATGGACTCACATCTTGTTTCACAAACAATGCATATCCCATGGGTAAACGAATGTGCGAAATTATGAATTACAAAGGAAAAGGCTTAGGCCTTCATGAGCAAGGTATCCTAGAACCCCTTTCTGTCCAAGCACATCCATACCCTCATGCTCAACCTAGGTATCCTAGTCCATCAAACTCTCCATCCATCCTAGGTCCTTATCCTAGTCCATCAAACACTCCATCTATCCTAGGTCCTTATCTTAGTTCATCAAAC